>JAVSCE010010854.1:0-78354 GCA_032199065.1 Smutsia gigantea
CTGTGTGACTCACGCAAGTGGCTTCCCCTCTCTGGGCCTTGGTCGCCTATCATTTCTGAGGATATTTCTAGCCCTGTGAAAAATGCCCTGCCCCTCAGCACCACTGTGAAGAACCCTACTCACTCCGAGGTCCTGTGCTCACCACCTCCAGGGCCAGGCAGGTGACCTGGATCAGGCTGGGGGGAGAATGCAGGGCCTCCTTCCCAAGCCCCAGACAATTGTCCTGTGGGGAGAAGGACCCACTGTCGCCCAACCTTTCTATCTAGTTTTTGGATTTTTTTGTAAAATGCTCTAGTTTTTAAGTATGATCAGCCAATAAAGAAAAAAAAACAATTAAAAAAAGTTTAAAACAAAAGCCCAAGTGGCCAAATCAAGCTCTTCTGCAGACAGAAAACTGCCCAGGGTTGAGCCCTCTTTCAGAAACCACCTCCCCTGCTGTGGAGGTGAGCTCAGGAGTGGGGGCCCCACCTGTGGGAGGGCACCCCGCCGCGTGGAATCTGATTACCCCTGGGCACCCCCGTAAAGTGGCAGGAGGGCGGGGGGCAGGCGGGGGCACCGGAGGTTGGGCTGAGATCTCTTCCCTGTGGGGCGCAGATGGCATTTTTATCCATGTCAGCATTGGCTTCTTTCTGCTCTGATGGATAGACTCCAAAGAGGCAGTGACATTATTCGAGATAACAGAGGGAACAGAAAAAGGGTCAGCAATGGAGAGAAAATGGCAGAGCCAGCAGATAAAGGGGAGGCAAGAGGGGTGGAGTGCCCTGGCTGGGGTGCCCCCCACCGTTATTGTGATACCCCCCGAGGCCCAGGTCTCTGCAGCGGGGGCTTGAGCACCTGGGCCAGGGCCGGGGAGGTCCAGGCAGCTGCACTGCATGCCTGCTGTCTCCCCGGCATCCCACCTCTGTGGCCTGGCTGCCCATTCCGCCTTTTCAATTCGATTCAATTAGGCCTCCCGCTCGGAAGCTTGTCTCCACTGATATCCAGTTTAACTGACAGGGGATTAGAGCTGTTTGTATTACACACACACTCTCAGGCTGCTAAACCGCCGGCAGGGCCCAGGGATCCAGGTTATTTATGGAGCCTGCATCCCTCTCAGATCTGCTTCCTTTGGGGGGGCCAGGGGCCCTGCTGTCTGCTGCACACCCACACCCTCCCAACCCCCACTCTGGGCCTGGGCAGTGGAGAATAAGTGCCCAGACAGAACTGGATTCTTATCCCAGCTCTGTCACTTGCTGGCTGTGCGGACTTGAGCAAGCAACTTCACCTCTCTGAGCCTCAGTTTCTTCATCAGACAACCAACTAGTAGGGTGGTGGTGGGAATCCAGATAACAGGTGTAGGGCATTTAGCACAGTGCCTGTGTATTCACTTTGATTATTCACTCAGCAAATATAATTGAGCGACAATTCAGTGTCAGGTTCTGGTCTGAGACACTAAGGAAGTAATGGTGGACCAGCAGACCAACCCCATGCCTGCCTTCAGGATGCTCACATTCCAGTGCAGGAGATGGAAAATTAACATGGACTCATTGATGGTGGTACATGAGTACATGGAATGCTGGGCTGATGAGAGCAAAGTTTATGATGGTGGTGGTGATGATGGAGACAAGTAACCACCACAGAGCCTTTGCCTCTGCTGTTTCCTCTGCCTGGAACACCCCCACCTCCACCCGATCTCTCCCTTTATTTTATTTCCAAACTGTGCAGTCCTATGCCATTATGTCACCTGTCTCCCCAGTAAATTGCCAGCCCCCGAGGGCAGCTACCATGGCTGGCTGGCTCACTGCTGTCTCTCCACATCTAGCACAGCACCTGACACATAAGAGCTTGAGGTTTTCTGAATGAAAGAGTGAATGAATGAATGAATGAATGAATAAGAAAAGTAGATAGAAAGTGGCCTCTCTTGCCTGCAATATGCCTACCTGCTCAGCTTGGGAAACCTAGCTGCCCTAGGTTTATGTCTGTTGTGTGCCAGGCACCTCCATATACATTGTCTCCTGATGTCCTGAGAAGTGGATATTCTGACTCCCATTTTGCAGAAGGGAAACTGAGGCTCAGAGAAGTGAAATGGCTGGCTCTCAGTCTCACAGCCTGTTAGAGGCAGAGCCAGGTAGAAATAGGTCTGCCTGACTTCAAATCTAGTTTGCAATATCTACTCCACAGTTTCCTCCTCAGCTTGAGTGCCCAGATTTGTGTTATAACGGCCCTGGGTTGGCTGTGAGGTGTGAAATCAATCAACCAGCAATTGTTAAGCCCCTCAAGAGCCCCTGAAGTATGACACTGTTTGTACTGGTAAGGGAGATGTCATCCAATTGAGAGTATGGGTAACATGTTAATATAAAGAGTTACAAAAATTAAACAACAAATAGAATCTTTGTGTTAGGTGGAAAGATAGACATGAGCAGCCGGGGAAGGGGAAGATAAGCTTCAAGGAAAAAACCACCCAGTTAGGGGGCCCCACTTGAAGACAACAAAGGCTTTGCAGGGAGATAACTTCCTTGCCTATTGGGACCAGGCCAAACTGGTCCCAATCAGATCCCAATGAAAGTGCAGTCAAACAAAACTAAGAACTGCCCAAACCACACCTCATCATAATCTCTTTAAAATAAAATTGTGGTTTGCTCCTCATCCCCCACCATGGGCTTTTTTGTGTACATTTAGGGAAAAGACATGCACAACAAGAGGAAGGGGTATACAACCAGAACTGTCAACCAAATGATCTCACCCTGTAAATCAAAGAGGTGCTTCCCAGCTAGGACGTGACAAACAGACCATCCCCTAAAAGTCTGGGTCCTTTGTCTACCTTGACTCTCACCCACTCCTCCCTTGGAGTATATTCAAATAAAACTTTCCCTCTGCTTTGCTGTTGTGTCTCTGTCTTTCAATTCTTTGTTTTTGCGGGAGAACCCAGGAGAACAAACTCGACCCACACATATTTGGTGCTGTGACTTGGATTGCTACTCCTGCCATTAAGGTGTGCTAAATAAACCACCCCCCACTGTGGCCCTAACTCCCTATCAGGTCTCGTGACTGAATTCTTTCCTTCAAGAACCCAAGAACTGAGGAATGCTACAATCCACTGCCCAGTAACATTTGGACACTCTTACAGGGTGCATGTATGATTCATAATTCTGAGGAATGGGTCAGGGAGGCTGGCCTTGAAGGACACATGGATTTTGGAAACAGAAGTCCACATAATAATTTTTCAATTACAATGAATCAATCATCATTATAATGATAACAACCATTAATAATCACTGTAATTAGGCCCATATTATAGGTCTCACTCTTCCCATTTCACAGATAAGGATCAACTGAGGCTCAGAGAGAGGAAACAACATGTCCAAGGCCAGCCAACTGGTAAGTGGGACTCAAGCCCAAGTCCTCTGACCCCAAAGCCAGTTTCTCTCCACTGACTCTGGCAGTCTTACAGAATGTCACAGGCATGAGAGGCTCTCTGGCCCAGGTACTGCCTGAGCTCAATTTTGTGTGCTGGGTACTGGAGTCTCAGGTGTGAATGAGATCTAGATCTCTGCCCTGTAGGGCTCACAGAGCAGAGCTAGTTAAGCAAACTGACAATGACAGTAAAGAGCAGCAGGTTCCAAGTTATCATGGGAGCCCAGGGAAGGGTGGTATATATCCTAACTGGAGTGTGGGAAGGGAGTCAGGGAAGGCTGCCAGGAGGAGGAGGTACCCAGGCAGAATTTGACTGAGCTCGGAGGTCAGGGAGGGCATTCCAGGCAGCAAATGCACTGAGGTGAGCACTGCTAGAGGGCAGGGAAGCCACACATGGTAGGGCATTCAGATGGTGTCTTGTATGAAGCAGGGCCCGGGTCCGTGCAAAGGAGGGTTCTCCTGAGGGCCCCAGGGAGCCATGGTGGGAATTGGGCATGGAGGGAAGGTCACAGTCATGCTTTAGAAAGTCTCCTGGCTGTGGTGTGATGGATGGAAGGGGGCAGTGGGAGGGGAGAGATAGCTGTGGCTGGAAGGGGGCGATGGCATCAGGGACGGGTGGAGAGGAGGTGCCAGATGGGAGGATTACATAGGGACCTGGGGAGACCTTTCAGTTTGGGAGGCCAGCTTGTCTCCCCTGTCCAGGGAGCAGGTGGGTACACCTCTTCTATGGTAGCCTGCTGCCAAGGGCAGGGCCTCTTAGCTGACATGGAAGCCCCTTGTGTTAGTGTCCCGGGGCCGCTCTAACAAAGTGCCATAAGTTGGGCAGCTTAAAACAAAGGAAATGTATTCCCCTGTGGTTCTGGAGGCAGAGTTTGAAATCAGGGTGTCGGCAGGGCTGTATTTCCTCTAAGACTGGGTAGAATCCTTACCTGCCTCTTTCAACTTCTGGTGGTAGCGTCAGTCCTTGGCATTCCTTGGCTCAGTTGTGACCCTCCAGTCTCTACCTCTGTCATCACACGGCCGTCTTCTCCCTGTATGTCTTTTTTTCACATGACGTTTCCTCTTATAAGGCCACCAGTCACATTGGATTAGGGCCCATCCTAAAACCTCTGCTTCACTTGATGACATCTGCTAAGATGACACCTGCTATTTCTAAAGAAGGTCATATTCACAGGTACCAGGGGTTAAGGCCTGAATGAGGCTTTCTTGGGGATGCAACTGAACTCACAACACTCTTAACAGGCAGGAGTTTTTCTGCTTCAATTCTGCACCTGCTGGCCCCAGCATAGAGCCTGGGATATGTCAATGCTCAGAGGGGAGTCAGGGATGGACAATTGAGTGGACAGAGTGAAGGCATCCAGCCTCTTCACGGCTGCCCCTGGCCCCCCTGACAATGGGCCTCTGGGCAAGGAAGTCTCCGGGGCCACCTTTCGCATGGGTTGTTCTCGGAAAGAAGCGGTGTTGATGTGAGCAGATGCCTGTCACTTTCCTTTCCCGGCAAAATCTCAACTGTCAGAGTAAGTGAAACTGTCATTGCTGGTCCCTGCGTTTTGAGATTTTATTGGCAGTTTCACTGGCGCCAAAAAAAAGCGTTTTCTCTGTTGGCATTTTCATCAGGTGATTCTAGGGGCAGGAGGAGGATGTGGGGTTGGCTCCTGAAAACAGGTTTTATTAAGTGGTGGGTGCTGGTTCTGCCAGCTTTGGGGCACCAAGGGGCAGAGGACCCCTGTGGTGATGCTTGGCACCCCCTCCAGCAAGCGGTACGGGAATGAGTGCCAGGAGAGGAGGGCACACGGAGGGCTCCTGAAGACAGTCGTGGTGGCCAGATGGGGCAGCCCAAACGCCACATGGTGGGGCCTCAGGCCCTTCTCCCACCCTCCCAGGGGATGTTAGGGAGAGAGCATGGGCCACGGAATCAGCCCGCCCGAGTGCAGCTCTCAGCTCAGCCGTGTGCACCTTAGGGCAAGTGCTTCACCCTGCAGATCCTCAGTGGCCCCATCTGGCAGATGGGTTGGTGACACATAGCTTCCATTGGCTGAGGCTTCATCTGGGCTGGGTACCCATATCCGGGTCGGTTGCCGCCAGAGCCCACATGGCTGGGTGCTGTCAGGATCCTCACTTTAGTGGTGTAGAGCTCAAGGCTCGGAGAGGTGAGGCAGCCTGGCCAAGGCCAGCACGGCTGGGAACTGGCAACAGTGAACTGAACCCCGGCTGTGAGGCTCCTGGCTCGGCTGTGAGTTCCTCTCGTGGGATCTGTGGGGGAGTGCAGGCAGTAAAGTGTCTGGCACACGGGGAGGCACGTGGGGAAAAGATGCCCACCATTATCATCGCTGGGGTGGAACTGGACCCCTTGGCAGCCTTCCCATCCCTGGGACTCTCTAGACATCACTGGGTGGTGTTGGCCCACGGGGCCTCTGAGGCCTGGAGCGAGCCTAGTGGTTGCACAGGGACTGAGGACCCAGTCGGGGGTCTTGTCCCGCTCCATGCCACAGCCTCTGTGCACCCCTTCCCTGACCCCTGCAGGACCATGGGTAGAGCAGTCACTTACCTAGTGGGCAGGGTCAACTGGCTACAGCATCAACCTGAGGCCTTACAAAGCCGCCTCACTGTGTCCAAGCTGCACAGATGGGAAGCGAGGCTCAGACAGCCACCCTTGCTCAGGGCTGCGAGCCAGGCAGGTGAATATAGTAGTTTAGACCATGAATTCTGGAGTCAGTGAGATCTGAGTTTGAGTTCTGGTGTGGCCACCTGCTGGCTGGTGACAAGTCTCACTGGCTGGGTCAAGGGGCTAAATGTAGCACACAGAGAGCACTTAGCCCAGGGTCCGGCACACAGAGACAAGAAGACAGAGTTTCAGCACACAAAAGCTCCTGAAAGACCTCGGACTCCAAACCCCCATAGGTGCACAGGAGGAAACTGAGGGCCGGAGCGGGAAGGCTTCCTTTCTTAGCCACCCTGCAGAGCTGGGTATGGCTCCTCAGCCTCCAGACTCCTGGTCCAGTGCTCCAGCCACCTCCCCACCCAGCTTGCCATCTGAGCCCCGTCCAGCCCTCACCTGCTCTTCTCCCTGGGTCTCTGGCCTCCGTGGCTTCAAGAGCCCGAGCCACAGGCCTGCAGCGAGGAATGCCATTCTCCCTCTACCCGGCACACTGAAGGTTTTGAAAGTTAAAGTATTACCGTCGGCTTTGTTGTTGCCTAACTACGACAGACAAATTGAGAACCAGTTGTCAAAATGTCAGTGCACGATAAATCAACATGCAGAACGAGTCACAGCGCTCTGTGGTGTATAATTAGACAAAAAATCCCTTTTAGAAATTTCAGCAAGCGTTGGTTCCACTTTATATTTGTCTGTGTGATTAATAAAGGCAGCTAATTTTCAGACTTTAAAAACAGCTAGAAAATAGCTCCTAATTACATATTAGGTTCCTCGCGGCCCCCGCTGAGCTCTGCCGGCATTGGTGGGCCGAAGAATTTGGCAGAGCCTTAATTGCATTCTGAGCATCATCTAATTTTAGTTAAATGTAATGTAATCAGCAGCAGATGTCTGAAATAAAATATGAATTATGAATATGATGAAATTTCATTCTTGAATAAAAAAGTAATTTGCTATTTAGTTCATTAAAGTCTTAGAGGTTTATTAGGAACAGGTATATACAGCCCGATGAGGTGATATATTAAATGATATCTGGGAGAAATAGAGAAACCCCAAAGGGATGGGAAAGTTTATCCAGGAGTATCCAGTTTCAGTTAATTATTACGGGGCGTAAGGGAGGTCCTGGTGCCTCCAAAGGCCGCACTGGCCCAGTGACTCCCTCAGGCCCTTTGAGGTGGGCCCAGGGTTTTGCGGGCAGGGAGGGTTGGACTGGGAGGCCGTGGATACTCGGGCCTGTGGTGCCCTTGGCATCCCACCCCCATCGCCTCCCCACCCTGGGCTAGTGTCCCCTGGCTTCTTCGGTGAGCATGTGGAGGCTCCTGGTGACACGGCTCTATGCCGGCCACTCTGCTGGGCTCAATGATGCTGCCTGAGGCAGAGATCTGCATCCCAGGTGCTGAGCAAGGATTCAGTCCCAGCCCCTGTGTGACTGCCGCTCGGGGTCTCAGTTTCCCTTTCTCTAAATTGGGGATAATAACAGCACCCATCAGACACTGAACAGTACCCGGTATGGGGCAAAGCCTCATTCAGTGCTGGCTGTTGCTGTTGGAGTTATTATAGGTCGTAGAGGTCATAACAGGACAGTATTAAAATGCCGCCTTTTGTTTCATCTTTAGAAGCGGCCTGTGATGCAGAGATCATGAACTATTTTGTTTTTCAGCTGAGGCTCAGAAGTTAAACAATTCACCCAAGATTGCACAGTTCATAACTGCCAAGGCCAGAACTTGAACCCAGCACCATCCCTGCTCCCTGTGTTTCCCCCGGCATGCCAGAGCAACACTGGGAGAGCTAGCTTGGTGGGGTTCCTGGGCTGAGGACTCTGGAAGGGGGCAGGGTAGGGAGCAGGAGGGAACAGGGCTCCTGTGCACCAGAGGCCGCCCAGAGGGTCAGGGTTGGCAGCCTGGGCTCTGCCAGAAGCCGCTCTAGGAGCCGGGAACAGAGGTGACCTCTCCACCCCTGCTTCACACCAACCAATATTTTCCTGCAATTATCTGAAAGAGATTAATTAGCAAAGTGCACCATATTGACTCGAGGCTGCCCTGGCGATCAATAAACTTGGGAGACGCTTCCGGGTGCCTGGAGAAAGGACCAGAACTTGAAAGTGGGGAAGGAAGCCCAGCTTTGGCAGGTCTGAGACTTCTTTCCCAGCCCTGGAGAAGGCCACTTGGCTTCCTGGGTTGAAACCCAGCTCTGCATGATACCTTGTTGGCTTTGAGCAAGTCCCTTTGCCTCTCTGAGCCTCAGTTTCCCTACATGTAGAATGGGGGCTGGGCTTCTGCTCCCAGGCTCTCTGGGGATGCAGTGGCTGGTGGAGTGGCTGCTATTGAGGAAGCCACTCTTTTCTTGGGCTTGACTTCCTTTTGCTGGTGTGAAAGCCTACTGGGGCAGGGAAGTGTAAAAGACTCGCCACGGCCGCCTTTCGAGGTTGTGGGGAAATACCTGGTCTTTCCAAAGAGTCGTCAGTGTACAGCAAGAGCTCTCCACTGGCTCTGGTTTCTAGCCGGGGCAGAGCTGAGTGTGTGCAGAATGGGGGTTAATAGTATAGGGCTGGGGGTCAGGTGGACAAAGTTCAGATCAAACCCTGGCTCCCCGCCATTCCAGCAGGGCAGGTGTGGGGTGAATGGGAGCTGCTGTTGCACAATGAACCCCAATTCCCCCTCTGCGTGCATCTGCCAGCAGGCCAGCAGGGCTGGATGGTTCTGTATAGAGAGGTGCGAGCCAGCCAGAGACATTGAGACCTTCAGGGCCTGGAAACAGGAGGGACTCAGACATCAAGGGGCATAAATGCAGCCACCAGAGCCCAGTGGTTGGGGGAGGTAGGCGGAGCAGGGCAGAGGTACCCCAACCTCTCCCTTCTCCCACCCCTACCATCCCCCATCAGGTGATCCCTCCTGGAAGCCAGAGGGTGGAAAAGCCTGTGGAGGTCAGCTTCCCGGGGCGCAGAGCCAGGCAGAGAAAGTGAGGACAGGTGGAAAAAAGACAAAACCCACACAGCCCTCTTCCCAGGAATTTGAAAAAAGTTTAGAGGGGAAGAGGAGGCTTCTGGGTGGGAGTGGGGCTGAGGGAATCCTAAGCAGACCTGGTCTTCACGCCATGTTGTCACGCCAGACCCCATGTGACCTCTCACTAGGTCTCCTACCCGCTCTCCACTGGGCTCACCCTGCTCCTAAGGATCTCGCTCCAAATCTAGTGCTCCCAAAACAATGCTCCTTGGGAGCTGTAGAGGATGGCCAGACAGACCCGGGTTCTCTGGTTCCCTCCTGGCTTGCATCCTGGGTTTAGTGGGTTCACCTCTCTGAGATGAAATGAGGCTGCGTCAGCAGAGTGCTTGACACATAGTAGGTGTTCCACAGCGTGTTCACCTCCTCCCCCTCCCCACCCCCTTTCAAATAAGCCCAGTGCCATCACCCATTCATCTCCCAGTGATTGGGCTCCTGTCATGTGCCAGGCCCATGCCAGGCCCCGACTGCAAACTGCAGCGAAACTGAGATTCATTTGTCCTACAGTGAAAACTGACAGAGCATCTCCTACGAGCTCTGGGGACATGGCGGTGACAAGACAGCACCAGACTCTGTTCTTGTGGGGTCCACTGTGTCCCAGGGAGGCAAGCTTGAAGCTGGGGTTTCCAGGGTTTTGGGTGCTATGGTGGAGGTATCTCAGAGGGCTGCAGGCTGGGGACCCTGGCATCAGTCTGGAAAGAACCCCCACCCTGTATGCTCAGCCCAGGACCTGAGAAGCTGTGCATGGATGGCAGGCTCAGTGTGCAAAACCCCAGCAGATGGGTCTAAGCAGCCCCGTATCCTGGGCATTCAGGGGCCCAGGAAGGCTGGATCTCTCAGGTGCCTCCCTTTCCCCTCACCTCATGCGCTGTCCCCCACCCTCCTGGCCCTGAAGCCACCTGCCTGCTGCCCCTGGCCACTCCCAGGCCCAGGTCAGCTGCCTGTCCCCGCTCTATTCATCAAGGGCATGACGGCTAAAATTCATTTGAAGATGAAGGAAGTGCCCGCTAATCCGTTCTGCAAGACATTGATAGACTAGCAGCTCAGGGAGAATTGCACAGCGGTAATGAAATTAGGCTAAAACTGCTGGCGGATTGCAGATAATTGCCCTTGTCTGTCACTAGGAATAACATCTCCCAAATCCAACACAAGGATTGTTCAACTTGCAGGAATTTCTTTTCTTTTTTAAAGAGAGGCAGGAGAGGCAAAGCCAGTCTGGGGCTTGGAATCTTTGTCTAGGTAGCAGCCTGGAGTGAGTGGTGGTGACTGCTCCTTGGGGCCCCCAGGAGCCCCCAGCCCCAGCCAGAGGGATGAGGGAGCAGGAGAGAGGCCGAGCCACAGGCCCAGGGCGTTCTTCCCACAGCCCTTTGTGAGTTCGTCCCTGAGCCTTGATTTCTCCTCAGTGCCCTCTCACCAGTATGTCCTAGCTGGAAAAGCCCTGGGTAGAAAGTAAGGATCAGGGAAATCTTGCAGAACTGGGGCTACAGCAATGATGGCTTTGAATTTCTGGGGGACAGAATCTGGTTGGAAGAAGGGCCCTAGGACTTGTATTAAAGTTGTATTTGCATTACGTTGAGGTGACGTCCATCCTTCATATAAGAGAATGGGCTGTGGGGGATGGGGGCAGGCAAAGTCTCCCTAAGCCACTCTCCGGGTACCATCATGGGGGTCTAGATTCCTGGAGAAGAAAGGTCTGAGAAGGGATGGTTCATGGACTCCTAGGTTTCCCAGGGTGTTGGGGTGGCCAGCACTCGATTGACCTTGATGTCAGCAACAGCATGTTTGAATGTCGGCATACTGGACCTTTTCACATGTTAGCCTTATAGACTGTTTGGTGTCAGTGTCACTGGATGATGTCACAGAACATCTGAATGTCAGCATCATGCTACATTCAAAAGTCAGTGACCCCGTAAGCTTGGATGTTCCTCTCTTAGGAAGTTGGACCATCAGCATCATGGACTGTTAGCATGTGAATATCATTGATTCATAGAATTTGGAAGCTGTAAGGAACCTTAAGGTCCAAACTCTTCCTTTGACAAATAAGGAAACTGAGGCTCAAGAGAGGTTAGTGACTTGCCAAAGCAAGAAGGACCCTGATTTTCCTCAAGGTCACAGTTTTGTCTAGGTCAGGAAACTTAACCCCTCAGAGAACTTACAACTCCTTCCTCTCTCCTCCAGGCCCCACCTATCCCTGTCCACGCAGGGTGCTGGTCCCTCGTGCTCAGCTTTTGGGGATAAACCTATGTTCTGAGATCCATAGCAGGATCTCCCAGAATACTCTGGCCTGCTCACCACTGTTAGCCGGTGTCACTAATCAGCCCCAACCATTGGCCGAGCCACGCTTTCCATCTCATTCCTTTGGATTGCCCTGCGTCTACTGAGGGCTTATTGTGTCAGAAAGAGTACTGGGGACGAGGTGAGGCTGGAAGGGAGATGCTGAGCGGATAGGAGGTTAAGAGGGGGGAAACATGATCCCCGCTGAGGGCTTATATTCAAGAAGGCTTCTGGAAGAACTTGACTTTGAGCTGGGCTTTGAAAGAGCCAAAGGGTTTTCATTAGCAGCCTCAGTCAGAGTTGGGACTGAGGGAGGATCAGGGCATGGGCATGGGGGACATTTGCCCCCAGAAATGACGAGGAGGCCCAGGTGGTGGGGATGGTGGTACCTGATGACGTAGAGTATTCAGTAAGGATTTTTCAGCCATCAGACTTCCCCCACGTCTTCCAACACTCTTGTTGGCTGTGGGGTGTTGACCAGAGGTGCCTGTGAGATCAAAACCTTTTTCATAATAACACGAAGACATTATTTGCCTTTTTCACGTGTTGGCATTCGCACTGATGGTGTAAACGCAATGGGTGGGTAAACCGTATGAATCACGGCAGTGGTACCAAACCATAATAGAGATTATTGCATTCTTTACCCCAAATCCTCTCTCAATTAAAAAATTTAAAAAGCAGTTTCACTTAGGCATGTCCTTGCTGAAAAGTGAGCATTATTCATGTTTAAAAAAATTTCCCTCTTGACTACTCATCTTTTAAATATTCTGTATAATAGACAGGAAGTACACACATAAAGGCCATTGCCACACCGTTGCCACAGAAGCGCCATGTGACTGTGGTCGCGAGCTGCGCTAGCCTCTTGCTCACCGAACACCATTTTTACTTGAAATAATAACCGACAGACTCGCCTTTCAGGTGTGGCTATTTGGCAGATATTTTCTTGAAAGTGAACAAAGTTGCCTGTCAACTGACAGTATTTGTTGCCAATGATAAAATCTGACTTTCAAGCAAAAATCAGAATTGGGGAGAACTTGTACCTGCCACTGTGGGTTTGACAGCTTCCTCCTGAAAGACTTTCCTGAAGAGATGGGTGGTAACACTAGCAAATGTGACTTCTTTTGATATTGTATAATGAAATATGTCAACATTTGGAGGAGCTGCATAACTCAGGAAATTAGTATTTTCCCAATGGCCAATGCATAATGTGTTACAAGATGAGTAGAAGGTCCATTCTTAGTGCAAAATCAACCAATGGGTTTTCATTAACAGAGTATGAAAGTTAGTTGATGTGGTTTCAGGAACCATACTGCTGACCCTTAGCAAGCCACTACAAGGACAGTTTTGAGTTTAATATTGAAGAAGAATATCCATAATGATCTCAGAGGGCTATTAAAATTCTTTCCTTTTCTTGCTGCATATCTGTGTGAGAGGCCAGATAGTTTTTATATGCTTCAGCTACAACACCATGTTGCAACAGATTGAATGCTGAAGCAGATGTGAGAATCCAGCTGCCTTCTGTTCAGCCAGACATTTAAGAGATTTGCAAAATGATAAAGCAATGAATACAGCCCCCATTTTACAGATGCAGAAACTGAAGCTCAGAGGGCCTTGGACCAAATCCCTTTTCCTGATGGGGCCTTATTCTCCCAATCTTCTAGGAGCCCACTGAACAAAGGTCTCATGTCTCCTGCCAGGCATCTGAGAGGCTAGATGGGCACAAAGCCAGGCCCTATCCCACCCCTCTCATTCTGCTGCCCCGGGTGGGTGGGGGCCAGGCCTGGGCAGCTGGCCTCAGACCCCTGGGCCTGGGGAAGAGGTGACCAGGGCAGTTTGCAGTAATGAATGGAGGGTGGTGGCAGTCGGGTGAAGGAGTGCGCTGGCCAAGGCCCGTAATGCCTCACGAGCCGGCTCTGGCACGGGTAATTTACTGCTGCCGACAATAACATATTTCACTTCCCGTCGCCCCGATGAAGATTAGTTGTGTTTGAAAGTGGCTGAGTACACAGTCAATTCCGCTTAAACGTTTACAGTCAACTGAGCACAGATAATGCCCCCTCTGAACATGCGTCTGGGCCTCCTGCGGCTTGGAAGGGGCTCTGAGCTGGGGCAGGGGGTTCCCACCCCAAGAAGGAACTGCAGCTGCTTGGAGGGAGGGATTCGGGAGCTGGAGGCTAGGCAGAGATGTATGGCTTTCTTGGCCCCACTTTTCAGATTGTCTTTCAAAATCATTCATTCAACGAACACTTCCCTGGGACTGGCCAAGGACATGAGTGTAGGCTTTGGGTAGAGGGAGAATTCAAAGCCATGATTACATTTGATCCCAACTACACCCCTGGGAGGCAGGTTTTATCTCCAGCTTCCCAAAGAATGGAAACTAAGACTCAGAGAGACTCACCAGATTTTCCAATGTCACACATCCAGTACCAGATGGAGCAGGGATTGGAACCCAGGCCTGATGGTTTCTGAGTCTCAAGTTTTTCCAGCGATGGCCCAGGGCTTCCGGACTAACTGTAGATTCACATCCTCTGTGAGCCATGTTTGGGTTGACTGCAGGCTCCAGGACTCAGACTTGGAATTCCCAGGTTGTATTGGGAGTGCCATGGCAGGGCTAAGGGGCCATGAGCCTGATGGGATTTGAAGCTGGACAGAGGCCCAGGCCCAGAATGTCCCTTGCCCCTGACAGCTTCTTGCAGTCTTTGGGAGGCAGAGTGCTTGAGGGTTGCCATGTCCAGTCCTGGGTCTAGCTCCCCACAAGGCCTACCCTTTACACTTGGAAGGGTCTGGATCAAGGGGCAAAGGGAGGCCCCAGCACCACCACCCCCGGCCTCTCTTCCCAGCACAGGCTGCATCCATAACTGCACGGGCCTTGAGCACACTCATGTGGACACCAGCCCGCCAGGCCAAGCTGGATCTACACCAACCCCCCAGATGGCCATCCCTTGACCATACCTCAGGCCTGGGGGTGCTCACGTCGGTGGCAGGTTTGTCCTGGGAGGATGTACCTCAGATGGACCTTGGGAAGAGGCCTTTCCGGCCTCAGAAACAGGACCCTGACTTCCTGAATGTGGCCAATAGAGACACAAGGTCCCGGTGGGCATGTGCCCTTGGCCTGTAGACCCCTTGCCCAGTGGGCAGTGGTGTGGTTGGCCCTCTAAGACACAGGTGGCCCTGGCCCAAGGTTGTGCTGCCATCCTACCAGACTTGCTCCTGGGGGTGGAGTGAGTAGGTGCCCTGGGCTCCCTCCCCTCCACCTCACTCCCTGCCCAAGGCCAGTTCCTGAAGTCCCCAAGGGGCACCTCACATGGTGACCATGCAGGGACTGCCCACCCACCGCCTGCCAGGGAAAACCAGAGGCCCATACACCTTGCCTGGGCTGGGCCTACCCCAGCCACAGTCCCACTAGAAGTAACAGATCTTCATGAGCACCTGTAGTGTGCCAGCCTCTGCCAGGCCCCGGGGGCACTTTATTCCACTCAAGCTTGATGGGTGGCTGTTCCCTCTCTCTTTCTCAGAGGAGGAGATTGGGACTCAGAGCGGGAAGGGGGAAACAGAAGGAGGAATGGGGCCAGGATGCAAACATAGGTCTGTTCCTCTGGGAAGGTGTGGTCTCTGCCCAGGGTATGTAGTGTGAGGGAGAATGTGAGCATGTGTGTGTGTGGTTCGGGCCACAGGCCCCTGAAGGACGGGGTATGTCCCACACTGTATGATAATGTGTCTGGCAGATCACACCAGTGGATGCCATGGGCACTGCTTCCCCTGGGTTGACATGGTCCCATTACACTGTGTCTATCCATGACCCTAGGACATGGCTGCGTGACTCCAGGTTATCTGTGTGACACCATCTATCCATGTCTCATGACCCTGCTGGGTGACCCTGTTGTCCAGGTGGAACTGCATTCTCAGGCTGAGAGTCCATGCTGGGCCCTGGGTGCTGGCAGAGCTCGGCCATTCCTGGATGCTGAGGCCTGGGCCCTGGAGTAGGGGAAGCCATCACAAAGGCCGTGGTCCTCGGCCACACAGACCACGGTGCCTGCGGCTGGGCAGGGCTGACTCCACCAGGGGGCACCTCTCCCCAGCACCTCTCTGTCCTTAGGGGCAGCAGCAGAGGGCCCTCCATCCCGGACTAGACTCATCCCAGCCATTTCTTAACCTGACGCCCCTGTGGGACTCCCAGGACCCCCCATCCATCCACTTGCCGAGCTCCTCTGATGAGCCGGGCTTGTTCCAGACACTGGAGATTCAGTCAAGTCCCTGCCCTCACAGAGCAGCATGTGCTCCGGCCAGGAGCACCCCCACCAGGCCACCCTCAGATGTGGAGCCCCCGCCTCTGCCCCACAGCACAACCGAAGCCTCCTGAATTGGAGGAGAAGGAACTTGGGACAGGATCTGTGAGCCTGACTGACGGCCCTTGCTGGGTGACCTTAGATATATTGCTTAATAACTTCTCTGGGCCGGGACGTGCCATGACCTAAGAAAAAGCGTGACAAACTGGAAACGAGCAGAAACAGCAGCATGCCCCGCGTGGCCTGGAGCTCTGCAGTGCTCAGAGGGCTGCTGCGGCCACCGCTGGTGACAGTGCAAATGGCAGCTCCTGTCTCAGCCCCGGCCTTGGGTCAAGGGTTTTGCCTGCTGAATTGCCGTGGAGGCAGGCCCTCTTCTAGTCTCACTTTGCCAGTATGGGAACAGGTTCAGAGAGGGCTCAAGGCCCCACAATAAGAGACTGACAGAACAAACCCATATTCAGGACAGCCCCTCCTTCCCTCTAGTATCTCCAGTATGGATGAGGCATGGCAGGAATCTACCATCCCGTTTACAGAGATGGAAACTGAGGCTCAGAGAGAGGATGTAATGTCTTGGAGTCTCTGGACTCCCAAGCCAGTGCCCCCTCCCACCCCTCCCCAGTCTCTCTACCCTCCTGAGTGCAGATCACCATGCTGGGGTGGGGCGGGCTGGGAAGGCAAAGAGAGAGTCCGTCTTGGACAAAAGGCTGCTGTGGTCACACAATGGTGACAGTCCAAGCCGGACGCCGGACACTGGGCTTCGGGAGGAGCTTGGCGCCCACCTGCCGCTTCCTCCACACAGTGGAAGCCTGTGCCCCCGGGAAGGGCACAGTAGCACCCTGTGCTTGGGACCCGCCTCTCCCTGCACTGCCCTGGGGTGACGGAGGGCCCTGGCCGCCATGCCCGGCCTGGGAGCACGGGGTACAGGAGTGGTGGTGGGAGAGGGGGAATGGGCAGCCCACCGCATGGTGGGCTTTGGAAGGCCTGTCTGTCCTGGCCCCAGTACTCCACCATAAGTGGCCTGTCACCATGCTCCAAAGCATATAGACCTCTATTCCGTTGCCTTTGGGCAAGAGACGTGAACAACTCACAGCCTCAGTTTCTCCAGCTGTAAAATGGAGATGACAGACTCTGCTTGGCAGAGGTGCTACCAGAATTAGATGAGGGAGACACGTGCAGTGACACATACTATTGGCTGGAGATGTGTCAGTTCCTTTTGGTGACAGACGCATGGATGGATCCATGGTGGGTGGCAGGATGGAGAGCTGGGTGAGTATGAGGTGAGGGTCTGGGTGGCAGGGGGAAGGGAAGGGCAGATGAAAGGAGGACCGAGGGCCATGGTAGTCAGGGAGGACTTCTAAGAGGAGGTGAGCTACAGATCAGCAGAGAGGTGGGTGCTGTGTGCTCCTCACGGGCAGGCAATATAGCACTGGGACTCCATACAGGACAGGTACTCAGAGATTGTTTACTGAGCTAATACATGTTTTTATGCTAACAGCAGCCGAGGCAGGGCCCCTCTCCCTGGATGCCAGGTCTGTGCCAGTCCAGGCCCCAGCGTGTTCCATCCCTCAGCAGGCCACTCTGGTCCCCCTCCATCCTTGGAGGAGGTGGCAAAGGCAGGAGACTGAGTCAGGTGACCTGGGGTCCGAGTTCCAGCCCTACCTGCTAGATGACTTTAGGCCTGTCCCTTCCCCTTTCTGAGACTCAGCACCCTCCACTCTGTAAACGAGGCGCTCTTCTCCTGACGTCACGCTGCTGTTGTGAGTGGTGAGAGATGACGGGTGGAGCCCCTCGCACATAGTAGGTGCACTGGAACAAGTCTGGCTGAAGTGTGGGGCAGAGGAGAAGCAGGATGGCAGTGGGAGGTCCCAGGGCCCAAAGGCCCTGCTAGGCCTGGCCTGTGGCTTCCAGAATCCTTAAGGTCGGTCCCCTAACTCTGTCCTCCAGCCCTAGAACTGGAAGAGCTGTTGGGACATTTCATAATTTAAAGAGAACGAGCGAGAGACTCTCTAACTGCTGCTGCCTCTTAATGGAATTACTGAAAAGGGCTTTTTAATTAAAAATAAGAAGTTGGGGACAGGTTCATATACATAATTCAGGGCCCTGGCACTGCGGCTGCCCAAGGTTTCATTTCCCTCTGTGTCTCACTCAAGGCATGATCTACACTGTTAAAATCCTGCATGAAAAATGGGCCTGGCTTTTCAGGTAGAGCTGTAAATATTTACCCTGCTTACCATGGGTCCCCCTGTCATGGGAAGCTTAGGGGCTTTTAAACGCAGCTTAAGACTTCCCAGAGATGTTTCATTAAAATTTAGTCTGATTTTTCCATCTGCTGTGATCAGTGCTCACAGGGCATGGGAGAGGCCACTGTGAGGGGGGCATGCAGGTTCGGCGGGCAGGTCAGGGGGCCCTAGCTGTGCAGGCTGGATGCCTTCTCCTGTGGGGTCTCTGACACTCCAGCCCAAGAAGGGCCGATAGGACAGGGGAGGCAGCCTGGAGCTGGCTCTGCCTGTGGGAAGGGGACACTTAGAGCCCAGGGCTGGCCGGCAGGCCCGTGGGCTGCTCCTTCTCATCTCCCCTACTCAGCCCTTCCTGACAGAGCGATGGGGTTTTCTCTGAATACGCCACTCTCTCCCGAACCTCTAGGCCTTCACCCCTGCTGTTCCCTCTGCCTGAAATACTTTTCTGTCCCTGAGTTGCTTTATTTTTCCTCCTTAGCTCCTTTGGGTCTCTGCCCACAGGGTTGACTCCCTGGGAGACCATCCTGTACCTGGGTGGGTTAAGGGCCCCTTCCTCGCTGTGCTTGTCCTGACGGCAGCAGTGTCACTCTGGGCTGTCATCTCTGCCGCCTCATCAGCCCCACCCTCCCTGCACCACCCGTCTGTGGCCTCCTGGAGGCACCACACAGTTCTCACCCCCACCAGGACTGCGGCTCCAGCACAGGGCCCAGAACGCTGAGTTTTTACCAGCAGGTCAGGTGCAGGACTGGTCTCTGGCAGTGGTTCCCTATGTTACTTCCCAGCTGTGCCACCAGGCCCTGCCCAGCTTCATGGGGTGTCTGAGGGTCTGGGGGCACTCCAGCTGGGCTGTCCCTTTGGCACAAGAGCAGAGTGTGAACCACAGAGACTCTGGCCAGGGGTCTACTCACTGGCACTACTGGTCTTTGTTTTCTGCAATAGCTTTGGTGAGATGTAATTCACACATTTGAAGTGTATCTTTCAGAGGTTTTTAGTATATTCACAAAGGTTTGCAGTCAGCGCCACAATTTCATAACATCTTTATCATTTCCCCCCAAAGGAATCTCCTCATTAGCACACACACACACACACTGTGCCCCTGGCAACCACTAATCTTACTGTCTCATGGATTTGTCTGTTCTGGGCATTTCATGGGAATAGAGTCATACACTGTGTGGCCTTTTGTGCCTGGCTTCTTTCATTTGGCATTATGTTTTCACAGTTCACCCATGTGGTAGCATGTATTAGTGCCTCATTCTTGTTTAAGGCTGAATAATATTCTGTTGTACGGACAGACCACATTTTGTTTACCTGTTCCTCAGGTGATGGACGTTTGAGTTGTTTCCACTCAGGGGCTGTAATGAATAATGCTGCTCTGAGCATTTGAGGAGCAGAATTGCTGCAACGTGTGCTTGGGTTTCACGACGGCATCCGGGCAGCTCGCCTGGGTGGCGGGGGAGGAGCCTGTGCTGAGAGACAGTGGTGGGGCTGGGGGGATTTGAGGAGGAGAGCAGCAGTTGGGGACCCCCTGCCATGGCACCTGGGCAAGTCGCACCATCTCTGAGCCTTGGCCTCTCCATCTGCCAAACAGGAACAATCAAGGCACCTCCCAGGGCTGCTGGGAGCCGCAGAATGACAGACTGGGGGCAGTAGTCTCCCTCGGAACCATTGTCCCGCCAGGTGTGGGAAGGACCCTGGAAACGCTGTGTCAACTCACTGTCAAGTCCTGCTGGTTCAGCAGGGGATGGAGAGGAGAGAGCCAGGCTTTATGGGCTCTGACCGTGTTGTCCTAGGAGGAGGCATTGCTGTGGTGCCCATTTTGCAGCTGAGGAAACTGGGAAGTGAAGTCACCTGCTGAGCTCACAGAGCCAGCCTGCAGTCTATCAGACCAAGTCCCTTCCCTCAACCTGTAGCCAGCCTGGTCCTGCCTCCTCCTGGCTGGATATAAGATGCAACAGGAAGCCAGGTTCCCTCTGTAGGTGTGCATCTCCTGAGGGCTGTGTCTGTCTTGTCTCCTGAGGTGGCCCCAGGGTCCAGAATAGCCCATGGCACAGAGCGGGCACTCAGTAATTTTTCAGAAAGGAGGCACGACTCAGTGATTTAATTTCCTCATCTGTGAAATGTGAAGACACGCAGGGCCTAAGCTTTCCAGACAGAGCTCCCGCCTCTCCCTTATTCCCCAGGGCGATAGTGTTGGGGGCAGATAGGAGACTTGCCTCCACCTGGGGCTGGGTCTCCTGGGAGGAGATGGAGGCGGCAGTCATGTGCAGGGCAGGTCCTGCCCTCGCAGAGCTTGAGGGCAGGTCTCCTGCTGCCCTGGCCTGTTCCCAGCCTGGGCGCTGTCAGTTCTCTCCTGCGCACCCATCTGGAGGCTTGGCCCCACAGTTCTGCCTGTCCTCAGAGTGCTAAATGACTGTCTGTTCCGCACAGAGATGCCCTCACTCACTGTCTAGCTGATGGGGCCAGTTAGTGGTTTCAGGAGATCCTCTCACTTGTGATGGCATTACGACAGCCAGATTTTCAAAGTCCAGAATACCGGGTGTCCAGTGCCCCCGCTCACCCACCCAGAAATGGTAGCAGAGGGAGGGGTGTCCACAAGGTGGGGTGCCCAGGGGCCTGGCTTGGAGGAGGCTATGATTTCTGTTCCCCTACTGACAAGTTCCGCTCTGCCAGGAATTGGCCCCTCCCCTCTGTGGGCTGTGAGCTGGCAGGGAGGGGGCACCCGGCGCCTCCCGTGCTGACTTTCTGTCCCTGCGCCAGCTCATACAGTCCCCACAAAGGCAGCACAGTGACTGTAGGGCTGAAATCCCCTGGGGCGGAGAGCCTCAGAGCCCGTGCTTTGTCAACCTCTATGACAGGTCATCGCTGTTACTGTTATTATTATTGTCGACATGCCCCACAGCTGCACTTTACAAAATGCTGCTCTGCTGGAAGAAGTCATGGAGTGGGAGTAAGAGCCCGGTTCCTCTCTGTTGTGGGTGGCCCAGATGGCCTTGGCAAATCCCACCCGTCTGGGGCATGGAGTCGCCGTGGGTACAGTGGCACTATCTTGCAGTGGCCAGGAACCAGGCGGGGAGCTGGGCTGCCTGCTCTGCCCTTCAGAGGCAGGGAACCTGGGGCAGATGACTTAAACACTCAGAGCCTCTGTTTCCTCATCTGTGAAATGGGAGCGTGACAACCCTCACTCCACTGGGCTGTGCTGAGGATCTAGGTCGGGGTTCCGCGTGCTGCGCCTGACTCGTAGCAAGACTCAGTGAATGTCAACAAATGTTTCCAGCCCTGAGGCCAGCTGTGAGAGGCCATGGAGGAGATGGGTGGAGGGGGTTCAGGGAATGACTGTGCAGTGGACCAGAGCGGGCGGGTCCGAGGAGTGAAACCGCAGGCAGACCCCCTGGCACTACTCGCCCGCAGGACCCCTTGGCTGCGGCCGCCACACAGGTAGGTGTGTGAGAGGGGTGGTCCACAGCTGTCACCCAGGGACCGCAGTTGGAGCCAGTCACCATTTGTGTCATTTTCCAATCTGCCACAGGGAATCAAAGGCTCTGACGGGCCTGTTTAGCGCCCATTCTCCAGGGATCACTCAGACAATTTCTGCTGCGCTCTGTGACAATAGCCCGTAATTAAGGTGTCAGCATATCATTTAGCCCTTTCAGTGCAAAGCGCAGAGCCAGGCTGGGCAATCTTCAGCCTCTTTCGTGAGAGATGCGCAGAGGGGGTGGGAGGAGGGAGACAGAGCGGTGCACATGCACAAGATGGGGTGCCCATACCTACCCCGTGACCCTGTGGGCCTGAGGGGACAGACCCATCCAGAAGGCAGGTGGGTCTCTGAGCGGCCTCAGGGGCTGTGCCTTGGAGGTGGGCAGGAGATGAGATGGCGCAGGATGGGGAGAGGGGCACAGAGAACCAAGGGCAGGCAGGTGTGGCTGCATCGAGTGTGCCCGCAGTCCCCTGAGCCCCTGTCCAGGCCCTCATGGGACTGCCTGGCCAATGGCCTGTGTAGCCTCACTCTCCCTTCTGGACGGTGAGCTCCTTGAAGATGGGGACCATGTGTGTCACCTTTGTCTCTGTGTCTCCAGGTCCCCCATGCAGAGCTTGGCAGAGAGAAGCAAATGTCTGCTGGTACCAGGGATGGGGGGTGGAAATGACAGAAGCCTGACAGAAAGGTGCAGGGGAAAAGAGCTGAGTGTGTGAACTTGAACTGTGTTCTCCCAAAAGCTAAGTGACGTTCTGGCCCCCAGTGCCTGAGGATGTGGCCTGATTTGGAAATGGAGGCTCTTCAGAGGTCATAGTGTTAAGATGAAGACATTAGGGTGGCCCCAACCCAGCATGACTGGTGTCCTTTTAAGAGGAGGAGGAAAGACACAGAGACGATGCCCTGCGATGAGAGAGGCAGGCTGGGCAGATGCAGCTGCAAGCCAGGGGGTGCCGTGGATGGACGGCCCCCACCCGGAGCCAGCACAAGGCAAGCGTCTCGCAGGAAGAATGGCTGTTGGTATCCTGATTTGGGACGTCTGGCCTCCAGAACTGTGAGAGAATACATGACCGGTATTGTAAGCCACCTGGCGTGTGGTACTTGGTTATGGCAGCTGCAGCAAACTAGTACAGTGTGTACACACCCCCATGTGTGAGGAAGAGAGGAAAGACAAGAAAGGAGGTAGACAGAGAAGGCGATTTATACACACAAAGGGTGGAGCGCCTGGGCCTCGGCACGGCCTGGCTTAGCGCACTTGCTGCATCAAGAGAGTCCCTTCACAGCATCGCTGCCAGGACCACTGTCACCGGTGCCACCCCTGCCTCCATCACCGTCACAGCCACCGTCATGGCCACTGCCCCACCACCATCGCCGTCACCATCATCATTACCATCACCACCACCCCCAGCATCATTCCCACCACCCCATCCCATCATCACCACCACCACCATGTGTGGGAGGAGAAGAAAGGAGCGAGGAGAGAAGAGCCCTGGGGAGCACCTGCATTCAAGAGGCAAGCTGAAGACGGTGAGGCTGCATATGTGGAAGATGGAGCAGCACGTCTAGGGAGGCAGGAGGAGAAAAGACAGAGGCATCGCAGACTCGAAGGGAGGAGAGAGTTGCAAGGCATGAGTTAGAACAGTGCCCCACCCCACAGAGAGGCCTGAGTTGGCCTGGAGGCAGTATCTCAGGGGCCAGGAGGCCAGAGCAAAACTGCAGTAGGTTGGGGAGTGAATGGGAGGTGGGAAAGGGGTGAAGACACCAGGTTAGGAGTTGGGAAGATTCCCCTGGTTGCTGGGTGGGAACAGGTGGAGGCGACAAACCTGAGCCCGGCAGACTGGAGGTGGGGGGACCTGGGGGCTGGTGGAGGACAGTGGCAGCCCCACCTAGGGCAGAGGCCTGAGGGAGGGGACTTGGGAGCCCAAAAGGAAGAAACCGGGGCCGGGCTGGCCACCTGGACAGCTCCCCCTCATGCCCACCGCATGAGCTTGCTAGGGCTGTTATAACAAAGTACCAGAGCTGGGTGACTTACAGCAACAGGAACGTATTCTCTAGCAGTTCTGGGAGCCGGAGCTTAAAGTCAGGGTGTCGGCGGAGTCAGTTCCTTCTGGAAGCTCTGAGGTCAAAATCGCTCCAGGCCCTTCTCCTAGGTCCTGGTGGTAGCTGGTGACGCTTGGCACCTCTTGGTTTGTAGCTGTGGCACGCCAGTCTCTGCCTCTGTCATCGCACGGCATTCTGTGTGTCTGTGTCCAGGTTTCCCTCGACTCACAGGGACACTAATCATTAGGTTCAGGGCCCACCCGATCCAGCATGACCTCATCTTCCCTTGGTCACATCTGTGAAAACCCTTTCTTCAAATACGGTCACGTTCACATGATTTCAACGTTATCATTTTGGGGGGACACGGCTGTCCACTACAGCCATCGGTGCACTGTCTGTCATCTCGCCACCAGAGGCATTTAATAAGCACCTCATCGCCCTGGGAGCTGGCCCAGGCATGGGGCTCCTGGTCTCTGGAGCCTACAGTCCATAACCAAAACGCTCAGCAGAAGCTTTGGCGCACAGGGCTGGGGCCCGGCAGGCCGCAGGGCCTGAGGACCACTCCCTGGATCGCTGCCCTCGGAGCTGGGCCCGGAGAAGGAGGCAGGCAGGGGAGAGGGGGCTGCAGCTTCAGCCCCCAGCCGTTCCCTTCTTCCCTGGCGTTTGGATAAATGCGCAGAGGAGCCCGTGACATCTGGAGCCTGTGTAAACGGAGCATAAATTAGCTCTAACAACCACACCTGCAGCCGCAGCGCTGCAGCCTGTTTCCTGCTGAACCCTGGGGGGGGGTTGGGGTCGGGGCAGGAGGGCAAAGCTGGTCCTGCACAGGCCCAAAACCCCCTCTGTTAGCTTCACTGCATCTAGAAGCTTCAGCTAAAGTGTGTTTGTGCTCGTGACCCTTGGGACAGGGAATTCTTTCCCTAGGTTGTGGAATCAGCGTGTGAAGATGTGGACCGAGAAGGGACGAGCTTTGAAAGGCCGAGGCGGTGGGGTGGGACACCTGGGTGTGAAGGAAATCGGGGGCAGGACCAAGGGGCTAAGTGGGCCTCGGAAGTGGGGCATGGGCACGAGTCAACTACACACACGCCCCCGGGCACCTGCCCCCCACCAAGTCGGGAGTCCCCGAGCCAGACGGGTGGGAAAGATGCCTGGGGCCACCATGGGCCAGACTGTTACATGAATTAGCTCCTTTCACTTCATCTAATCTTGACCATGTCCTTGGGAGGGTGGTTTGTATCATCCCCATTTCACAGATAGAGAAACTGAGGGGCGAAGACCCTCCCATTAAGAGGTATCTGAGCCAGGACCCAAACCAGGTGCTTTGACTCTTCCTTATTATCTCGCCCTACACTCAGTCAAAAAAGGGTGTTGCCCAAGTGTGTGCATGTGAGCATATGTGTATGGATGAGTGTGTAAGGGTGCATGTGTGTGTGTGAGTGTGGGGGAGGGCAGCCTCTCCCCCGACCCAGGGTCAGAGGGTAGGAACCAGGGCCTCCTCTTCCCCACCTGACCCAATCAGCAGGGCTACCTTGAGTTGGTGTCACTCAGTATTGAGCGCCTACTGTATATAGGACCAGCATTTCACCCTAGCAGCCACACACTCACTCTTTCATTCAAATTCACAGGCCATTTCTTGAGCACCTACTATACTCCAGGCCCCACACCAGGCACTGGAGACGCGAGATGGACGAGACACAGTCCCTGACCCTGAGGTGCTCACTCTCTAGTGGGGGAGGCAGCTGTGGAACAGCCAAACTGGGCAGCCGACTGTGGGCTAGTGTCCTAAGAGAGGTAGGTTGCCAGGAGGTGGCATTTGGGTAGTGGCTCCCTGAGCACAAGGACCATGCCGTCTGGTTTGTGCTGACCCGCAGCTCCCAGCACAGGGCCAGGTATACCACAGTTGCACCATACGTGTTTGTCAAATGATTATTGGTTGAAAGGTGGGCAGTTTCTCAACATGCAGAGTTGGTGCTGGGGCTGTGGGGAGAAGCGGGAAACGGAGCTGGGGTGGCAGGGGAGACTGCTCTAGGCCTTGGAGGCCACATGAGAAGCTCTGATGTCCTCCTGACTGCAAGAGAAGCCCTTGGGGCATTTTAAGCAGAAGAATAGTGTGCAGGGCCCATCATGACCCCCCCAGAGAGGTCCCGTCCTAATAGTCCAAACCTGTGACTCTGTTACCTTACGTGTCAAAAAGGACTTTGCAGTTACAGTTAAGGTCAGGATGCTGAGATAGGGAGGTTGTTCTGGATGATCCAGATGGGCCCAATGTCATCAAGAGTGTCCTTAGAGGGAGACAGGAGGGTCAGAGTCAGAGGAAGACCCTGACAGAAGCAGAGGTCCGAGTGATTTGGGGCCACGAGCCAAGGAATGTGGATGGCCTCTAGAAGCTGGAAAAGGCACCGAAGTACAATCGCCTAGAGCCTCCAGACAAGGAGGCAGGTTTGCACCTTGATTCTGCCCCATAAAACCTATTTTGGACCTCTGACCTCCAGAGCCTTAAGATAAAAAATCTGTGGTGTCCTAAGTCGCTAAGGTTTGTGGTCATTTGTTACAGCAGCAACAGGAAACTCGTACACATGGCAACCTCAGATTTTCATTTTTAAAAGAGCCAGAGTTCTCCCTTTGTAGAGATATAAAGATGACATGTCACTGCTGTGGATGGAAGGCCCGGGCTGGGGTCTGGCCCTCTTCACCCCTCCCTCTGCCTTGATTAAGTCCTTGGGATCTTATCCTGTCTCAGGCTTTAACTACCATCTATGTGCAGGGATGCCTCAGCTTCTATTCCCAGCCCTCAGCTCACCCCCACGTTCCAGGGCCACGTGTCCAGCTGGTCACTTGGCCTCTCCTGTAAGCATCGCAGACTTGCCATGTTCCCCGGGAGCTGTGAGCGTGTGGACAGAGCACAGGTAGGCTCTTGTCCCCTTAAGCTCTGGGAGGCAGCCGCTGCTATGCCTCTGGATATGCTGCTATACCCATGTTGCAGATTTTGAAACTGAGGCTTATTTGTTGAGGAGGAGATCACAACCCTGAGGGCCTGGGTGACTTGTCTAAGATTTCCCTAATGCTTCTCAGAAGAGCCCAGACTTAAATGCAAGGCTTTCTAACATCAAACCCCATTCTATTCATCCCACACCATTTTGGGGGGACCACTTTCATTCAGGCTCTGACCCTGCGATGTTAGATTCACCACGGGAACTAGTTTGAAAAGGCAGGATCCCAGGCCTTGTTCAGGAGGTTCTGTTTCAATGGACCCGGGAAGGGACCCAGGACTCTGCCTTTTTAGCCAGCTCCCAAGCCAGTTCCATGGCTTTCTGAAGTGAAATCCACTGTCTACACTCTGCTGCTGGTCAAGGTGTGAGACATGGGGCTCAGGACCCAGAAGTTGGAAAGCAAGAGAGGACCAGACAATTTCTGCCTCTCTAAAGGTGGCTGGTTCACATGCCCAGGCCCCCTGGAGTCCTGCTCGTGGGGACTCAGGCTTCTGCCTCGGCCTGCCTCCCTCCACGGGGGTTGCTGCCAGCGAGTACAGCTTTGCTGGTAAAGTCTTTATCGGGAATGTCGCCTAATGCATTCATATCAAACAATAGTGCCTCATACATCATCCCTGCCAGAGGCCACCTCTACTAGGACAAGCACAGTCCATTACCCTGACGGGTGCAGGCCATGCACAAAACAGATAACGGGTCCTGGCAGTGCGGGCGGGACGTGGGGCAGGGACTTGTCATGGGCCATGGAGAGCACCAAGGGGGCCCCGGGCAGCTGTCACCCTAGGAAAGTTGAGACATAGGGCGACTGAGGTCCCAGCCTTACAGGGCAGTAGATAGAGTGTTGGTTGAGAACCTAGCTCTGCATCCTCAGGGAAGTGACTCCACTTCTCTGAGCCTCATTTTCCCCATCCGTAAAAGGGAGCTAAGAATAGAACTTGCTTTACCCAGAGCTGTTGGGCCACCTTAAGAAGAGAAGGCCAGGAAAATGCTGGGTACAATACCTGGGGAAAAGAAAACATTCTACAAATGGTAGCTCCAACTATTGCTTTATTATTGGGACCCATTCACTCTGGCCTGCCCCTTTCCAGGGACATTCTTCAACACTTACTATCTCCAAACTCCCATGGGCATGGAGGGACAAGTCATGTGCTGGTTCCCCGGACTCTGAGACAAGTGTTTGATTGCAAGTCTGCAAGTATTGATTTTGAAAGTGAGGCTCACACCAGGATCTCTTCCTGGTGAGGGTCCGGCGGGGAGGAGACAGCCAATAATAAGTGCCTTATAAAGCCCAGCTCTCACTGGGGTGAGTTGGGCAGAATCGTGCCAGGGTACTCTCAGACGCAGTGTGGAACACACAGTGACTTAAGGAGTTGGGAGCTGGGTACTTGCAGATCAACTCCACCACCACTGACGTTGCTCCAGGGAACATGGATTTCCTGAAACTTCTGGCTTGCTATACAGGTGGCAAAGCTGGCTTCAGAGAAAGCCTTCAGGCAGAGAACTGTAAGTGCTGGTAGCTAGGGGCTGGACTAGTGTGCCCCCAGCTGGTCAGGGTGAGGGAATATGTGTGGGGCACTGTGATGGGCTGAACTGTGCCCCCACCTAAAATCCCTATGTTTAAGTCCTAACCCCCAAGACCTCAGAATGTGACTGTATTTGGAGACAGAGCCTTTAAAGATGTAACTAAAGTAAAATGAGGTCTTATGGGATGGACCTACTTCAACAGGACTGGTATCCTTACAAGAAGTGATTAGGACAGACACGCGTAGGGGGAAGCCCATGTGGGAGTCAGGGAGGAGAAGTTGGCCGTCTACAGGCCAAGGAGAGAGGCTCCCAAAACCAAACCGGCTGATACCTTGATCTCAGACTTCCAGCCTCCAGAACTATGAAAAAAGACACTTCTGTTGTGTGAGCCGCCCCCACCCCCCACCCCGCCTGCAGTGTTTGGTTGTGGCAGCCCAAGCGGACTGATGCACATGGGGAGCTTGAGAGCAGCTCAAAGCTGTCTGCATTCCCCTCTCCCATCGGCACAGTGCAGGCACACGGTAGGTGCTCAATAAATCATGTTTATAAAGAAGAAGATCTGTGGGGGCCCTTGTCTTTATTTGCCTGCATGCCTGGTAGGTTCTTCCTGGTTTTCACTGGCACAGTCAAAGCTATGGACATGCTTTTTCCCATCACCACCTCTGCCGGGAAGGGGTGGGTGACCAGTTGGGCACCCTGGCAGTGGGGCAAGGAAACAGATCCCCCACAGTTCAGGACCGGGACATACAAAAGGCTGTTCAATTCTACCAGAGGGGCCTGGAGGAGATTAGGCTAGATTGGCCACTGAGGACCACAGGAGCATCTACTGTTGGTGATATTGGTGCCCAGGGTGAGGGTGGAAAGAGGCCTCTGTACCTGCTGGTTCTCACTGACTTGTCACTCTAGCTCTAGGAGGCAGCCTGGGAATGTGGCAAGATCAGGGACTCGGAAACCCTGTCTCCTGGATTCAAATCCCAGCCTGCAACTTCCTGGCTGTGTGTCTTTGGGCAAGTTTGTGAAAGTCTCTGGGTCTCAATCTACCTCATCTGTGAAATAGGCTAATGGTAACCACCTCAGGTAGTTGTTCTGAGGACCAAATGTAAAATATGATGGTGTGAGTTTGAATGCAATAGAACTGGTTCCCCAGAACTCCCTGTTGCCTGGCTGTAGTCATTTGGTGAACAATACTTGTGACTTTGTGCTGTATGCAATTGAATACTTTGGCACCACTTTTAAATATAATGACAGGGGTTTTACTGCATATAAAGTATTTGCATAGTGCTACATAAGTGTTAGCTATTAATCCCATTGTAAAGATGACAAACCTGGCACCAGAGCTGGCAGCTGGCAGAAGCCCAAGGGCAGGAGAGGGCATTTTGGTGCCCCCTGAGGCGTGAGGACAGGGTGGCTTCAGACATCAGCCCTCCCCAGGGGCTTCTGGAAGGTCCCGAGGGGTAGCAGCTTCATTACATGCCCCAATCTCCTCACCCTCAGCTGAGCTGAGTGGAAGGATACCCAATTTTAAACCAGGATTTCATTAGCTGCCCTATTGGTGTCTGGACTGGATCTCCCCCTCCTGGGCTCAGAGCTGAAAGCCCAGTGGCCACCCCCACACAGCCGCCTGAGCCCCAGAACCATCCAGAAGAGTACACCCAGAGAAGACAGGAATGCAGGTTGGGTTTGGGATTGCATAGCAGCCCTGAGAGTAGGGGAGTGGGGCAGGCATGTGATTAAAGACCCTAGTAATTGTGTCTGATGGGGGCCTCATCCTCAGGGCGGGGCAAGAAGGGGGCCCCGAAGCCCAGATGTGGCCCAGGGTCAGAGGCTGACAGGGGTTGGGGGGCACCCCCTCAGAGCCTCTGAGCAGTGAGTCCTGTGGTTCTAGAAGATGGTGCCATACATCACACGACACGCCTTTCCCTGGGACCGGCCTGGCTGACAGCAGCCATTTATCTGAATGTCATTGGCAGTAAGCTGGTGCGGGGGAAGGCGGTGAGGAAGGAGGGGTACAAGCGGAAAGTGGAGGGCTCCTTGGGAATTTCCCAGAGGCCAATTCACAGCCCCAGCTGGGGGAGCGGGGCAGTTATAAGGCAGGGGTGGGGTATGACTCTATCCGTGGTGCTGAATCTGCTGGCCCCTACCTCTTTCTCTCTGGTGACACCGGGAGTGAGGTGGGGGAAGGCCTCAAACTTAGCGCTTCCCTGGAAGTCAGGTGGGGCTGGGGGAAACTCCAGTGGTGAGACTCTATGGCAGGGGGTGGAGGTGACAGTCATATACCCTTGTGGTTATGGGCATGGAATTTGGAACCATATCATGGTGTGTTCATTCATTTAAAGGATATTTATTTATCAAGAACCAGTTCCCTAGAACATAGTCCCTGCAGATGTCAATCAAACAGTCATATAACATAAGGTAAAAATTTCAACGCTAGCTGTGTGACCTTGGGCAAGCTACTTAACCTCTCTGTGCCTCAATGTCCTCATCTATAAGGTGAAGATAATGATCATAGCCACTTTAGAGGGCTGTGGAAAGGATTATGTGGGATGATGTAACTCAAGTGCTTACAACAGTGCCTGGCTCATAGAAAGTGATCAGTAGGTCCTAGCTGGTGTTACTATCATTATTGATCCTATGAAGTGTATGGGGAGTTCCAAGAGCAATGTCAGGGGGACCAGACTTTTCCAGAGAGCCACAGCAGAGCTGAAGGATGATGAGGGCTCGCATGGGGGCAGGTGTGAGGCATTCTAAGTGAAAAGGACAATGTGGGCAAAGGCCCTCAGGTAGGAAGGGGGCAGGAGACCATCAAAGAGCTAAAAGGAAGCCACAGGCCCTGGGCCAGAGAGAGTGATGGAAAAGCCAGTTTCTACCTCCTGAAAAGCTGTGCGTGTTACGTAAGATGGTGCGTTTCAGTTCCCAGCAGAGCCTGAGTACTCAATAGCATTGTCTTGCGTGATGATTGGTTAGATTCTGGTTCCTGGGGGCCAAATTCAGTTTGCCACACCCCACGTTAAAAGCTGGAAGGGACTTGGGAGGCTGTTCATTGTACAGATGGGAGCATGGAGGACTTTAGAGAGTCCCACTGCAAACGGAAGCTACTGGGGCTGCCTGTCCTGGCTCCTCGGGTGGGGGATGGAGAGGCAGCGGGAACAGTAAGGGTTTGAGGGGCTGAGGGGTGGGTTCAATCCTGACTCCAGTGCTCACCTGTTGTGAGATTTGATCTGATGGATGTAACCTTGAGGCACTTAATTTCTTCATCTGTAAAATGGGAATAATAGCCCCCATCCAGAAGGCACTCATGGTTATAAGAGGGACTCAGCAGTTAGATACCCAGAGGGCCCAGTGGGGCCCTGTGGCACTGGGAGAAGGCAAGCTCCGCGTAAAGGGCAGCTACCCCTAACACCCCCATGGGAAAGGGGGCTCGGTGTTGCCTGGTAGTCCAACTTCTCAAGAGAACCTTAAATCCTGATTTTTATGTAGGATATCCCTATTTGTAAGTATTGGAAATGAATTCAATCTTTTTAACAACACAAAGAAGCCATGTTTGTGGCCTGAATTTGACCTATGGACTGCCAGTTTGCAGTTCTGGGGGAAGGTAATGCACTGCACTTTAGTAGGTACTCTATATAAATGAGCTCCCTTTTATTGGGAGTTGCTCTCTGTCCCTGGTCTCCAGGCCTCTCCCTCAGCTCTCTATGTCGCCACCTGCCTGCTTGGAGTTCAGACCATTCTAGGCTAGGGGCCCAGGACTCAAGACCTAGAGCCCTAGATTTCAGGAAGAGATAACCCCCTGCCATATCTAAGCCTCTTGCCATCCTCACCCCTCCTACGTCCCATCCTGGGAGGTTCCATCTTGCCAGGAAGGCACTACCTGCCTGGGGACCCAGGATCACGAAGCATGCAGGTGGCTGGTGTGGGGGGTACGTGTCCCAGCCTTGTCACCACCATAGCTGCTCCTTCCACCTGTCTGTAGCATAAGGAAACCCTGGGAACCAGGTGACACAACTCCCTAAGGTTGCGCCTGCCTCAGGGGATGGCGGCTGTGACTCAAAGGTGCAACGACACTCAGATGCTGGCAGACGTGCTGGTAAAACAGGCAGAAACAGAGTGACAGGAGGTCAGAGCTGCAAGGGGCCTTGGAGGGCAGCCCAACATTGTTCAGTGGGGAAACTGAGGCCTAGAGAGATGAAGGTCACACAGTGAAGTGGTGGGATCCATGCCTGCTAACTCTCAACTGAATGCCGTTTCCATGTCACACCAAGACCTAGAGCAGGGACGACAAAGCCTGGGGCAAGACCATATTCCCTGACCTTCTGTATCCCCTGGGCCGTGGAAAGAGGGCAGAACTAGAGACCTGCAGACTATGTCCCCATCCTGGTTCTGTCACTTACTGTGTGTCTTTGGGCAAGGCACATAACCTCCCTGGGCCTCAGTTTCATCATCTGTAAAATGAGAATAAACCCTTTGCCAAGGTTAAATGAGAACTTGTGTAAAATGCACACTTCTTAATGGATGCTTAGAAGTTTTTCTGAAGGTGCTTGTATCTGGCCTTATTTCAAAAAGGCTTAGAAGTGGTTTACAAATATACATTATATGCCAAAATAGAGAGGACCTAGGTGAGAAGACCAGGATGATGGCATAGTGGGGTAAGGCCCTGTAGAGTTGTGAGCAGTGGCCTGCACATCTGATTCTGAGTTTCCTGGCAGCCAAAGCAAAGAGAAATGTGACCATTATACGACTCTTAGTGTCCAAAAACAGAGAAGCTACCAGCTGCCTAAAAAACTGGCTTTTGTTGATCAGGAGATGTGATTTCTCATATGGTTCTTCAAAAAAGGGCCCTGTGAGAAGAAGGGTTAATGCTCTTTCTGCTCCCTCAGTCTCTTCCCTGGCTATTCCTTGGGGTCACCCAAACCCTACAACCATAGCTGATGGTATAATGATTAAGAGGCCGGGTGCTGAAGACAAAACCAGTCCCTACCACTGTGCAGCCTTAGGCTAGAGACCTCCCTCTCTGAGCCTGTTTCCTCATCTGTAAAATGAGGGTGGGTATAGGGACAGCTACCCCACCAGCTTGTCTCAAAGGTTGGCGGAGCTCTTGCATAAAGACCTTGAAGTGGTATCTGGCACCTATTAAGTGCTCAATAAATGGTGACTGCTGTTTACAGCAGAAACTCAATAAATGTTCAGCGAATGACTATTACAGGGCAGCAAAAGCATTTGATCTCCCAAACTGGTCTTCAGTGCTTCTCGGCAGCAGGCTTTCTCCCCAAACCAAACTGAAGCTGCGTGTATGTTTTAATCAATTCCATGGTTTGTGGGAGCCAAAAAGCCCAGGTTAATGGAACAGGGCTGACTCCCCAGTGAATTTCAAACCCTCCTTGAAAGGCCTTTTGCTTTTTCCTGCTCAGCCACTGGGAAGCCACTGCCTCCACTCGGGGAGGAGAAATTGAATAATTGATGCAATTTGAATAACACTAGGATTGGTAATGATATTGAAATGTAAAGATAAAAAGGGGCGTGAACGGGTGCTGATAGCGGAAGGGGAAAGTTGTTAATAGGCACTTAGGGGCTCGTGTGGGGAGAGCGCCACTGGAAATGCTTGCTGAAAAGGCATTTAAGGAGGAGGTGCTGGGAGGGGGTGGGCTGGGAAGGCTCCACCTGAGGAGGGGGAAGAAACATATTCATAAATAAGATGCGGAAATTTCTCCCAACTCAGCAGCACTAACAGAGAGTGGATAATTATTTAAATGCCAAATCATTCCGTTCATTAGAATCCCAAATCGTATCTGAAGAAACTGATTGCCCAGGGCAGGCCTGAGAGGGGGCAGTGGGAGGAGGGAGGGGGCTGGGAAAGCCGGAACGCAGGGCAGGGGGCCTCCCCAGTTTCTGGTCCAGGCCAAGGTAGATGGGGTAGAAAGGAGGGCAGGACAGTAGGGAGGGTAGGAAGAAAGGCTTGAAAGCCAGGCAGACAGGGGTACACGTCCAAGATCTGATACTTCCTGGCTGTGGGCCTTGAGCGTGTCACCTTACCTCTCTGAGCCTCAGTTAGCCCAGCTGAAAAACGGGGTCAGTGCCAAGATCTACTTTGCAGACAGTGAATGTTAGCTGCTATGATTAGGAAAGGATTCTGGGAGGTAGGACTGAGAATAGGTCAGGGAGGAAAATGGGTTAGGGCTGGGGGAGATGGGAGAGAAGTCTCAAAAAAGCCCCAAATAAGGCTCCTTTATCCTCCCCCCCACCCTTTCCTCTCCTGCCCCAGACATAGGAGATGACTTAAGAGGCAGAGACGGAGTCCCATAGAGGGTAAAGGACTTGGCCAAGATGCTACGGCAAGTCAGTGGCAGCAAGGGACCCCAAGTCCACACATATCTTATTATCCCCATGGGCCCCCAGCTCCTAGCCTGATCTGCCTGTCCTCCAGGATGCTGAGAGGTCCCCAAGGTGAGAGCTGGCTCAGCCCCTGGGAGCGTTGTCGTGTCTGTGGACCAGAGTCACAAGGGCAAGTCAGTAACAATTCAATTAAGCTGAGGGATTCTGGGCGGGCTGGCGCCCCCTCCCATGGCAGATGACCATGCCATCCTTCAGGCACAAGCAAGCAGGCTTCCTGGAGCAGGGAGAGCCGCAAGGTGGGCTACCTGGGCTCAGCTGGGACAGGAAACCCCTAAACAGGAAGCAGTATGCTCTCGTGAGCTCTCAGTATAACAATCGGAATAGTAGTAATAAGCCAACGGCACACTTGTCAGTCTGATAGTGTCTACGGCTTTTATTCTGTACCAGACATTTTATATCTTATAATCGTCATAAGAACCCCATGAGCAGGGACTATGGGGAAACTGAGGCCCTGAGAAGTGAGGTGTCTAGTTCATACCACCCAAGGCTAAGGTTTGAACCCGTCTGCCTGAACCGCAAGCCTCCAGGAGAAACTCTGGCTACCCCCAAGCTTCAGTGTGGAGCCAGCACCTGGCCTCCTCCTCACCACAGCTCTGGGAGCTCCTTTCAGGGTGAGACCTTGCATAGCCCCACAGAGAGCTGGAGGAGCTGGGATTCTGGCACAGTCATTCTGATCTCAGTCCCATGCAGCCCACTGTCTGCCCTTCTCTGAAACCCCAGACCCACGCTCTAGCCCACTTTCCTGTCTGCCCTCCATCCTTCCCCAGTCCCATGGCCTCCCAGTCAACGTAGAGCGCTGCCTGGCTACAACCTCTCCCATCCCTTCAAATAGGACTTTTGACATCTGCTTACCCACCACCCCAAGAAGCCCTAGGAACTAGCCACAGGCTCCTAGGTGGGACCCCGCCCACTTGCTCTAGGTTACCCTGCTACTCACACTCAGCTAAGGTTGCCCAGGTAGTAATTGAAGCATTGGCTTTGTGAGTATTTCAGTGACCCGGACCTGGAAGGCAATTCCTGCAGCTCTGGGGCCAGGTCCTCTCCCTTCCCAGGGGGCAATGTGGAGACTCTGGGAAGCCCTGAGGCCAGGGATAGTCGGAGGATTGGGGTCGGAGCCTGCCTGCATCGCTGTGTGGCTTTGATCAAATCCCTTGCCCTCTCTAAGCTGCTGTCTGTAACTTGGAGACATCAGTTCTTCCTTCCTCAGAGTGTTAATTGGGATTGGCCTGGGGTCTGGCATATAGTAGGTACTCAATAAATGTTTGATTGTATTCATAAGACCTCAATACTTCCCAAGATGAGATACCCATTCTACTTACTCCAGAATCCCTTGGGGCTCTTATTACAAATACAGACTCCTGGGTGCTGGGGCCCTGGAATCTGCATTTGTGACAGGCAACCACAGTGACTTCCCCAGATGACATTGCCCAGGACCCCCTTACTCCTAGTGAGGTAGGAGGAGCCTAGGTACTGGGACAGGCTGAGCCTGTGTAGATAGGAACTTCACTTCTCCAGATTGCTGGGAGGAATGAGTGAGATACAGAGCTCTGCACATAGCAGGTCCTCAGTCAATGAGATTCCCCTCCCACCACCCAGTGTCCTTTGGTGGAAGGCCAAGCACCAGCCCCCTAGAGAGGGGACAAGAGGGTGTTCTGCCTCTTGGGAGGCGCCTTGTCAGCAGGGCCTGCTCCAAATTGATCTTTTCCTCCCATTTTCACACACGGTGTCAGCATCTCTTGGGACGGCAAAGAAAATGCCAGCATCAGCACACCATGTGCCCCAGCCAGACACCGCTGCTCTTTATTAATTAACCGCCAGATGTTAGTTTTGCATCTTTTATCAGAGGGAGGTTTATCACCAGGACCCTGTATGTCAGGTCATTAGGGAGAGGCAGGAAAACATCCCTTGGGGGGCCCCTGGAGTTGGCAGGGTACCAGGTGTCCAGCCCCTGCCTCTCTGGGCACATGCCCCCAGCCTGGAGCACCCCTCTGCCTCTCTGGTCATACCCATGGCCTCTCAACGGGCACCCATGAAGCAGCTACTCCGGTGAGCATCAGATCAGCAGGACCACCCTGGTGAGCAAAGCAGACCCAGTGTCTGCTCTCTGAAGCTCACGTTGGCTGGAGAGACAGCCACAACCCACTAAACCCAAATAAATAACATTAGGGCAAATTGTGATCAGTGTCATAAAGGAAACTGACAAGGTTCCAAGAGAGAGTGAATAGCCAGCAGGGGACCTAATTTAGCTAGAGCGGTTTCCCCGGGGAGGTGACATTTAAGTAGCTTCCTAGAAAAGGAACCAGAAGCAGAAAGTTCCAGGCAAAGGGCACAACAAGGAGAAAGGCCCTGGGGAAGAAACAAGCTTGGTCTGTTTAAGGACCTGAAAAAAGATCCAAGAGGCTGGAGCAGTATGAAGGAGGCCACCAGCAAGGCTGCCGTGGTCAGCTGGGCCTGGGCCAGGGGTCCTAGTGGCTCACCAGGAGTGTGGGATTTCTGTGTCAAGGGCACTAAGGAGCCCCAGGAGGCTTTTGAGCAGAGGAGCAATTTGATGATGGGATTTTAACATGAGAAAGAGCCCTCTCGCTGTCATGGAGGCTAAGGAGTGGACTGGAGGAGATGGAGAGAAGCCAGGGAAGCCGGGGTGGTCAGTTTAGAAGAGATGGTGAGACCAGGGCAAAGACTGAACAATGACAGCATTTATCAGGCTCTTCCACGGTGCCAGGCAATGTTCACATTCAAGAAATGTTTGCTAGCAGAAATGGGGCGTGAGGAAGAGAGAGGGGTCTAGAGTGACTCCAAGGGCCTCGCTCCAGACACGCCTGAGTCTTTGCCTGTGCCCAACACCCTGTGAGACTGGAATTGTGATTGTCTTCATTTCACAGGTAGAGAAATGGAGGCCCCGAGAAGTGCAGCAGCGTGCTCAAGGTCACAAAGCTAGGAGCAGCAGATGGTGCATTTGAACCTGCTCTGCCTGTCTTCCCTGCAAACAGCTGCCATACTCAGGTAACCTTTCTGCTTTGTGAATGCCTGTGCTGTCCTCCCCACGATCACCTGGAAAACACCACTGGGTGGAGCAGAGGGCTCCCGACGGGCCTGACCAGGCAGAGGGTCATTGGGTCCCAGGTCCAGCCTTTGACTCATATGAGGTACAATAAATCCAGACAGGTCTACATTGTCTACTTTCAAATAGATATGGAGCCATTACCCAGGGTTATTATTTTCTGCCTGATCCACCTACAATCCGATAAACAGGTGATCACTTCTCCCAGTTCAGTTTCTAATTTGCATACAATAAAATATCACCCCCAGGAAGTGTGTGTGTCTGTTAGGGGGTGGAAAACAGGGTTCATGTCTTATTTATGAGAATAAACAGGAATGCAAGCTCTCATAATCAACACATGTTTAATCTGGCCCTTATGTACCTTTTTGACTTTAATCAGTCCAGGTCTGAGAGTACCTCTGTGTGTGTGCACACTCACAGGCTGCAGGGGAATACCCCTGCCAAGATCTTTATCACATCCTGACCGGGGCTGACGGTGGGGGGCATAGACTGCCTAAGAGAGTCCCTGACCCTAGGAGTCCACCTGTGCTTCTCAAGGGGTAGTTTGGGAATCCAGGCTCAAGGTATGGGAAGGGGGCATTTGCTTCCCCCCAGCAATTTTGTAAGGGGAAAAAAAATGTAAATATTGCCAAAATGTGTTTGAACGACCAAAAGTATCAGCAGTCTAAATTGTGCACTGTTAGCCAGAGTTCTGTTTGCAGTGACATCTAACATCACATCACATATTTTTCATCAAAACAGAAGGCAAAACTGAAAAGAAAAAAAAAGCCAAGTATTGCTTAGGATTCTGGTCACAAATGCCAGAGCCAGGACTTGAACTTGGGACTCTGACTCCAAAGCCCAAGTTAGCACCATCCCATGACGTGCCTTCCTGATACAAAGAGTAAGAAATCTGGAAGGTCTGATCACCTTCTGCCATTCAGCCCCTGCTCCTCTGATAGGGAAAATCAGGCCAGAAAAGTAAAGACTTGCCGATGGTCATACCCATTCCACATCAAAGCTGGAATTCAAATCCAGGTCTGAACTGTGTGTGTGTTAAGTAACTTTTTTAGGACGTTGACTTAGTCAGGGCACAGCAGGGACAGCTTGTGTTTGCTCAGTGATGACGGGTCCTCCTTTGGTGTGACTTGAGTGACTAGGAGTATGTATGGGGTCTCCGTTCTGGCTGTCAGGTGAGTTCCTGGGTTCCTTCTCCAAGCTGCGTATGTTGGGGCTGGAAGGTTCATGACAGCACTTTCACACACCTGTGTGATGCCTGGGCTCACTGGCTGGGGCAGCCGGGCTGGCCAGCTGTCTTCCTCCTCCCCACGCAGCCCCTGCACTTAGCTGGCTTGGGCGTCCTCACAGTATGGTGGGCGCAGGGCAGCTCAGACTCTTTATATAGTGGCTGATTTCCGTCACAGTAAGCATTCCAGAATCTTGGCTGTGTTTTTTATTTTACTATGCTTGTTTGTTTTTATGATACGTTGTTTTTATACAAACACAAGTGAAGGATGGATGGTTGGTGTAAAAATTAGAACAGTATGGAAAAGCACAAAGATTAGAGAAAAAGATCGCTCAAGATTCCACTACCCCAAATGAACCTTAATCAGGGAAACTTCTACAACAGAAAAAAAAGATGGAAGGATGGATGGATGGATGGACAGAGGGAAGAATGGAGAGATGGGTGTTTGATAGATGGGTGGGTGGGTAGACAGGTGGTAGAATAGATGAATAGATGGAGAAACAAAAGATAAAACAAAGGAAGTAATTCTGATTTTTGAGGGTTTTAGGAGCTGGGGAGAGAGACAGTTAAGGTTCTGGATGCTGGAAGTGACAGTGAGAGCCCTGGCCCTGCCGGCCCTCCCTCCATGCACGTGGCGGCCAGGGCTGACTGATCGGCTGCAGAGTCCTGTTCCCACGGGGATGTGGGGATATTCTGAAAACAGACCACTTCCCCTGGGTGAGTTATCTAAGAGGAGACGGTCAGGAACCAGGTCCAGCACTGGCCACCTTCCTGAGTCCTCCTGCAACTCAAACACACATCCTTCCCTTCCTCCCTGTGGCTCTCTCTGCCTACATTTGGGTTCCTAAGCGGAATTCAAACTATCACTATAGTACTAGTATTACCACTCCTTTTACTACCACAATTAAACGTGCTCGTACCGCCCTTATCCCTGCTATTGCTAATACTATTACTGCGACTGCAACCACCACTGTTAGGACGCTCACTAGTACTGTTACCCCTATAGCTGCTCTTCTCATCACCACTATTACTCCGGCTGCAACCACTGCTATGACCACTATTGCCAGTACTATTGCCACTATTACTACCACTCTTACTACTGTCGCTGCCACCACTACCAACCCTATCACTACTATTGCTATTGCCACCACTACTATTTACTACTATTTGTGAGACTACTGTCACCATTACTACCACCATTGCTACTCTACTGACACTGTGGCCACTGTTGCTACCCAGCACTACCGCTACTATCACTATTACCATTATTGCTGCCACTATTACTGCTGTTACCATGTTACCAATACTGCAGTTAGTGGTGCTGCCACGGTCACTGCCATGACTTCTCCTCCTCCTCCCTTTTTCCCTTCTGCACTAATTTTTGTTGTTATTTTAAAACTCCTATTACAGACATAACACATGTTCCTGATAGAAAAATTAAGAAATTTGAGATAATTTCAAAGAAAAATTAAAACTGACCCCCAAATATCCCCATCAGAAGTGTGAGCCCGCATGAGGTCCCCATTCCTCCGCGGGGTCCGCAGAGCCCTGGGTGGCCGGCCACCGCCCACCTTCCCATCCCGTCTCCTCTTTGACTATGTGCTCTAGTCAGACCAAACCTCTACCATGCTCAGGCCCACCAGCCCTCCTCTCCCCCTGCCTCTGGGCCCGTGCATGTGTCGTTCCTTCTGCTCAGCGTGGCCTCCCTCCTGTACCCCATCTGGCTGACTCCACACTCCCTGGGCTCTGAGCATAGACCTAGGCGCTCTAGGGAGCCTCCTCTGAGCATTCCAGCCCTCACGCTGGGTCAGAGACCCCTTCCAGGCCCCCACAGTCCCCGAGTGTCCCCTGCTGGAGTACACGTCACCCTGTTTCTATGGTGAATTCCTGTTTACCTGTCTGCTCCTCTGTAGAAAGCGGAGACCACGTTGAGCCACCTGGGTGTGCCCAGAACAGGCCTGCCACATCTTGGGGGCCTCCATACGTGCTCAGTGAAGGAATGAGTGAATGCGCTTGCTTGATGCGGTGTTTCAGCCATGCCCTCATGGTGGTATTGGGGAAGGAAGCAGTCAGGGTGTAGGGCCGGGCAGCCTTTTCTGCACCAAGTGGTAGGTCTCCTGCATTGACCTCTGACCCGGGCTGCCACCCCGGGCCCAAGGGCCCCATGTCTGCAAATCCAGAAGGAGCACAGAGTGGTGTGTTCAAGGAGGCCAGGCAGCTCTCCCCCTGTCCACACCGCCAAACAGACAACCTCAGACATGAGAAGCAGGGTTCCTCTGTGTGTTATTGATTTTTCATAACCACCAGCTGACAGACAAGGTGAACAGCTCACTTTTATGAATCCTTGTTAACAGTGCAAAAAGAGATATTTCACTTTAAGTGCCTCCTTTCTGCTGAAAAAAATAAAAAGAACAGGAAATGTAAATTAACTCCTCATGGAAAGACACTGAGAAGCCTGAGCAGACCCTGGCTGGAGTGTGAGGAAGGGAGGCCCCTTCTTGCCCCCACATGGCCAAGGCTGCCCCAGGGGCCTTACCAAAGCAGAGGTTGGTGGGGCAGCCACACCTGACACAAGGAGTGTGGCCACGCAGCTGAGTGCTGTGTAGCAGGCGGTTACAACACAGAAGCGGACTCTGTGCGTCCACATGGCCAAAGAAAAAGTATAAGTATGTTCATGCCAACCTTAAAAACAAGAGCGTAAAGCCAGGAACAACCTAAGTGTCCATCAACAGGGGACTGGTTAAATGTAAATTATAATATGGCCGTTTAAGAGGAATGCTGCACAGCTAGGAAAATGAATGAGTCCTGTGTGGACCAATAGGGAAGAAAGTATATGAGATATTACTAAGTGGAAAAAGCAAACTATAGGATAATTTATATATGCTACTGTGTGTTTGATGTGTGTTTATGTACACAAACATCTATTCACACTCATCCTCTCTGGGAAGTAAGACTGAATAGCTGGGGGAAGGAGACAACTTTTGAGTTTCACTTCATTTACTTATGTGCTAGGTTAATTTACTTTTTACTGTGTGCAGTATGACTTCCATCATTTTAAAAGTTTAAAATCTTTTAAAATGTGCAACTCAGGGGTAGTTTAATTTTTTCCTTTGTACCTTTCTTTGTTGTCTGAGTTGTTTTTTTACAACAATACACTGTTATGTCTGTAAATACAAAAATATAATCCATATTTTTTAAATGAGAAAATCCCAGCTTTGTTGTCAGAAGGCGGCCCACCAGGTTCTTGTTCTCAGTCTTTCCTTTACCAGCTGAGTGATATGAGGCAAGATATTTAACTTCTCTGAGTTTAACTTCTTCCAGCAATATTGGATGTTAATAGTATGTACAGAGCAGGCACGCAGTACATTGTAGCTTTATCATTATAATTACTGTTATCCCATAGAGAGAGATGGCAAATGCTCACACGCCATGCCAGCTGGTGACTTAACACCTATCTCTATGACAGACCATATGAAACTATTCAAAATGGTGTAGCCCAGTGATCTTGTAAACAGTTTTTAGGTATGTGATTCACTGATAAATGAAATCATCAGTGAGAACCCAGTATATAAAACAGGAACAAGAACGTTTTAGTAGCATTCGAAGAGTGACATTTATACCCAGTGGATGTCGGCAGCCTTCTGGCTGTCCTGTGTCCTTTCTCCTTTTGGTGACAACACCCCCAGGTCTTTCTCTGGGGAGTTTGTCCTTCCCCTACTCTTGGCCACCTCCGCACAAGAGGTAGGCATGGACCCAATACCAAAGCTATCCCTTGGCCACAGGGAAAGGTTTAGGGACCAGACTGTGATCAGTGTGGACCAGTCAAGTTTGTGACTTCCATGCAAACTGTAGAGGGAGAGAAGGTCCTTTTCTCCTTTTTCTTTGGATTAGAGCCTGGGGTGGGGAGGGGTAAGCCTAGAGCTGTCAGCGTTCACCCTCGGAGTCTAAGAATGAAGCCAATACTGTCAGAGGCCGAGCTGAAGGATGGCAAACACTTGAGCCCTGGTGACATCGTGAGAGCCCCTGAATCACACTGTCCCTGAAGCCAGCCCCACCCCTGGAGGCTTTTGTTGCAGGAGCCATTATGCTCCAGCCAGCTGGGTTCTCTGTATCTTGCAACCAAAGGTAGGCTAAATAATATAACAGATTTGTTCATATAGCCAGTTAGGAATATCAGTGAAGCTGCTTTGACAGAAGTAAACATTTGAAATCAAGATCAGGGATGATAGCCGCTGTCTGACCAACTCCATATCCGATTTTTTTCTGTATTTGGTTCTGGTTGCCCAGCATCAAGAAAATCCTAATTCACAGGTAAGTTGACAACAGTTCACCGTAAAGCTTAGGTTCCCAGACTCTGGAGCAAGACAGTGTGGGTTCAGGTCCCTGCCCTGATACTCAGTAGCTGTGGGACCTGGGGTCACTTCACCTCTCTGCGTCTCCGTTTCCCAGCACCTACCTCGTCGGAGGGTTGGGAGTAGATGAGCCAATGCCCATGAAAGCATTTAGAGAGCGCCTGGCACCTGGCATGGGCAGACTCTCCTTGCCATTCTGCCGCTTCCCCCTCCCTGGAGCACCTGGGTGCTGCTACAGGCTGACAGCTTCACTGGAATAAAACTTCACCTGCTATGGCAGTTTTGTTGACACGCACACCCTGAGATGGCAGGGAGGCTTTTACCAAACTGGTTGGCAACTGTTTATCTGTGACTTAGGCTTTTCTGGACAGCGACCTTGACGCCGTGGTGCGGGGAAGAGGGGACCCCTAGGGAAATTTTAGGGAAGTGAGTTTGAGCTCAGCATATGGAACATTTTCCAGGGCATGGAGTTGTCTAGCAAGGGACCAGGCTGTCCAGATGGGAAAGGGTTTACCTGGAATCCTGTGCAGTGAACATCGTTGTAATAGGGATGCAAGAACCATTCACTCACTCATCAAATATTTCCCGTGACCCTGGCACTCGGCCGAACATTCCCACTAACTCTCCGAGTAGATTATTTCATAAAGGGATTCTTGCTAAGGAAGGAGGCACTCTACCCACCATTCCAGTGGCCAGTTTCATATTTAAAGAGGCTCAAGTGTCAATGCTAATGCTAAGGAATGAGTTTCTAATGGACTCTGAGGCACTTTGGCAGCTTACCTGGGCATAGAGATGGGAGGCGGCCCCACTCATTTTACCTCACATCTTACCTGACCACAGTGGGTGGAGTAAAGGAGAGGGACACACCCCACCAGCTGCCCTGGGCGGTGGTGGGGCTTCCTCTGGCCAGCAATTCGACCTCAAACCATCCTCCCCTTCAGCCTCCCCCATCCACTGGAAGCCCTCAGCCTCCTCCAGTACTGGGTGAATAGGCAGGCAGACTGGAGGGTGGACAGTGGTACCAGTGGTGGGAACAGCAAATCAATCAAATTGTGTTCCCTGGAGAGCCCAGGTCGTGTGTGTCAGGCAAGGGGTAGACCACAGGCTCCAAGATGTGGGAAGAGAGGGGCAGAGAAGAGGCAGGGGGAGGGGAGCCCCCAAGTCCCTGGAGGGTCCTCGCTCCCCAGAACAGAAGGAAGTTTCTGTCCACTGAGCATTGTCTGTGTGCCTCACACAACCATAGCAGCAGGAGCTGGTATTCATTCAGTGCCAACTATGCCGCACACCTGGCTTCGTCCTCATACACCTCTAGGAGGTGGAACCTTCATCTTCTCATTTTCGGTGAGGCCCATGAGGAAGAGGTCTTGCCCAAAGAGCGGGCCTGTCTGGCTTCAGAGCTCCAGCCCTACCCACGCCACTACGCTGCTTCCACAGCTCCCTGAACCTCGCAAACCTCCATGGGTAGTCTTATGCCCACTTCACAGGTGCAGAACAGAGGCCCAGAGAGGCAAAGTCACTTGCTCAAAGCCAGACCACAGCCCAGTTCCACTGGCCCTCCAATCGTGGGGGTTCCTTTCCCTTGCAGCCCCCATGAACAAGACCCTGCAGAGACAAACGGGGTGCACGGGCCCATTTCTGACACAGGGAACAGTGTATGTAGTGGGGGTGACTGGGCTCCAGGACTGTGGTGGAAACCCAGTGACCCCACACCCCCTTCCTCTGCAGTCTAGGAAATATCTCTGAGGGGCTGCTGGTATAGCAAATAAATTTTTATGTTTCTCCCTCTGAATGTAAATGGCAGGCGAGTAGGATGTTATGGGTTTGGGAAAAATAAAAAGCAACAGAAAAGTCATTTGCATTAGGTATGTAAGCGGCTCTTGACACAATCTCAAGAGACAAGGATTCCTCAAGAGACATGGCACTAGGTTAAATTCAGACCCCCCACCTTAGAGGGTGGTAAAAGGCCTTCATGTCCTATTGCATCTCTGAAGGCCAGCCTCTCCCCCTTCTCCCTGTCCTCCTCTTCCCTCCCTCTCACCTCTCCTCCTGCCTCCTAACCTCTCCTCTCTTTCCCAGCTCTCTGATTTTCTCTCTCCCCAGCCCCCCAGAACCCTGCTGGTGTTCTGCACTGAGAAGCAATTTATAAAGCAGATGTTTATTGCAAGGTTTCACACGAGCTTGGTGCCTCGCCAAACCTTATAGTAATTGGAGGCTGTGTTTAATTACTGATCAATGTAAAGTTGGGACGAGACAGGCCTGGAAACTGCTTTTGGTCTAGACTCCTCTCTGCTTCAGAAAAGACAGGAGCTCCTGGCCTTCCATAGTTCAGCCCATCCTGAGCCAAGACCTGGGCAGGAAAGAAGCTGTGGTCTTGCAAGTAGCCACCAGCCCACTGGCCTCTAGCAAATGGCTTTGGGGGAGAAGAGACCAGATTCTGCTGCAGTCCTTTTCATGCCATCCTAGTATTGCTGATGCCTAGTCTGTGCCAGGCACTATGCTGGACATTGGGGTCATAGGGATTAATGAATTTCTCCGGTGCCTGGTTGAAGAGCTTTACATACATTATTGTTCAATCCAACACTAGACGGGTATGGAAGCCAGGCTCCAAGTTGACTCCCAGTGACGCCTGCCTCCTCGTATTCACCTGTTGCATAGTCCTCTCCTGTGTGAAGAGACTGGCCTGGGTAACCAACACTGCAAAAGCGACAGCTTATGGCTTCTGAGGCCCAGACATTAAAGACATTTTGGCCTCTGCCCTGCTCTCTTACATCACTTGCTCTAAAAGAAGCCAGTTGCCACGTCATGAGGACATTAAAGCAGCCCCTATCGTGAGATCCACATGGTGGGAAACTGAGGAGCCACTTAGGAAGTGGAACCTCCAGTCCAGTCAAGCCTTCAGATGAGACTGCAGCCCTAGCCAACATCCTGACTGAACCTCATGAAAGACCCTAAGACAGAACCACCCAGGAAAGCTACTCTGGCTCCTGACCCACAGAAACTATGAGATGCTAAAAATATTTTGGGGGAAGCTGCTAAGTTTTAGAGTAATGATAACAAAAAACAACAACCATGGGAAAGACAGAAACACAAAAAAGACTGATAAGTAGGAAACACAAACAAATGTAGCAAGAAACAGTCCAGCTTTATATGACATGATTTCATAATCACTATATATACAGGTACATATTTTTTGATACACTGATATGTTGCGAATACATATTTTATACATGATATTATAATATAATCACAATAAATGTGAATGAGTTAAATTCACCCATTGAAAGAAAAATATTATTTTATTCTTTCCTCAAAATAATCCCATGAGATAGGCATTATTATACCACCTGACAGATGAAGGAATTGAGACTCAGAGTGGAGAAAATTTGCCCAAAGTCTCCCAACTCAAAAGTGGTAAGATTGGGATTCAAATCCAGGTTCTGACTAAGAAACCCAAAGATCTAACACCATATTGTATTGTTATCTCCTTTGGACAGAAGAGGAAACAGAAAGGGTGAGTGACTTGCCCAGGGTCACACAACAAGTCATTTCAAAACTGGAGTCACAAGCAGGCATCTGACTCATTGCCTGGTGTCTACCCCAAGGACCTTTGGAGCTTTGCCATCAAAGCACAAGAATCTTAGGGGTTTTCTGTTTTCATACCTGCTTAAGAGAGCTGGAGACCCTTGGCTGCGGCTGTAGGTCAGGTGGGTGAGCCTTCTCAGTGGAGAGAACAGAGGCATAAAGCAACATGCCAGGGTACAGGGTGGGGGTTGCTCAAAGCATCAAGCTGAACTCCGGTAATTACATCAGGGCCAGCAGCATAATTTGTATCTGGGTGATGAATGTCTGTGTTTGCAGGCCTGATTGCCCTATTTACATTTAGAATTTGCTGATCTATTATTAATGTCTCCTGGAGACCAGGGTGACAGGCATGAGCAGCTGGGGAGTCCCCTGCCATCCAGGGAGCACTAGCTTTAGGCCGTAGATACCTACAGCCCCTTTTGTGGGATTCTTGCTTTCACAGGGCTCTTGGACTTATTGGCAGAGGAGCTGATCTGGGATGTTTCCCAACCTCTTCTAGACCCTGCACACACATTCCAAGGTGCACATGTGCAGGCTCAGCGTGTGCCTACATGCACACACTTGCACATGTATATACATTCACAACCTTATCTATACATAGGCACCTTCGCATGAATATGCACATACCTGAAATGCATCCATGGAAATGCAAACATACTTGTGTGTGCATGCACACATACATGTACATGTGAATAACATGTACAGCATACATACTGTCATGGACAGAATGTTTGTGTCCTCCCTTCCGCCAAAGTGCATGTTTTCAAGCTCTAACCTCCAATGTGATGGTTCTTAGAGATGGTGTTTGGGAGGTAATGAGGGTTAGGTGAGGTCATGAGGGTGTGTTCCTCATGAGGGGATTGTACCCTTATTAGAAGATATGCCAGAGAGAGAGAGCTCCCTCTCTCCATGCATGGGAACTGAGGAAAGGCCGTGTGAGCACACACAGGAAGGCAGCTGTCTACAAGGCAGGAAGAGAGCTCTTACCAGGAACTGAACTGGCTGGCACCTTGATCTTGGACTTCTTGCTCTCTAAACAATTTCTGTTGAGAAAATCAATTTCTGTTACTTAAGCCACCCATCCAACTAGACACACACATGCCATCGTGGGCCCTACTATGCTGGAAGCGGGACAGCAGCTTGCCAAGGCTCCCAGCTTGAGAGTGGAATGGGTGGATCCATGAACCACGGACCCAGATGGTCTGGATTTGAATCCCGGCTCTGCCACTTACCCGCTGTGTGACCTTGAACAAATTACTTCACCTCTCTGTGCTTCTATTTCTCCATATGGGAATGATAATCCCCCATCTCATGGGGTTGTGGTGAGGATCAAATGAGTTAATGGAACTCACTTGCCTGGTGCACCATTGGCACTAAATACATGTTTGCCAGGTCATTATTATTACTGTCATTTATGTGCCTGTCACATAATAGGCTCTGAACCATTCAAGATGATTAAACACACCCCTCCATACCCACGTACTCATAACACACGCACACACCCTCTGTCCCTCCCCTCCCCCATCTCTGTGTCCCAACTCCTCTTGCACCTTCCAGGATTCCATGGCTTCTCCCTGAAGCCCTCCTGACTGCTCACTCCTCCACACCCACCTCAAGGCTACAGGCAGGAGGAGATTAGGAAAAGACCACTGGATTTGGCAACCCCAAGCCAATTATCAGACCTCAGCTGTGCCACTTCCTGGCAGCATGACCCTGGCCCTGCTTTCCTAAGCCTCAGTTTCCTGGTCTGCACAATGGGGGTAATGATAGAAACGATACCCTGCAGAAATCAAACAGCCAGTGGATGGCCGATGGTGGAATTAGAGGCAGTGCAGGGGGTCAACATGAGCATTCCCTGGCTAGGCCGGACCCTGCTGAGGACTTGACTGTGCTGTCATGCAAATGAGCGTGCAAAGTAAGTTTATTCCCTAAGACTGTGGGAGACCAGTCACTCCCCAAGCTGAAAGGCTTCCAAGTCCAAGCTCCCATGTCCAGTATCTTTGCTGAAAGACAGAGAGCACTGGAGAGGGAGTTGGGGGGATGGGCTCCATGGATGATACGTGTGGATCTGGCATGCACAAGCTCACATGTGCATGTACACCCATATCCTTATATGGTACCAACACAGAAACATGCACATATGTAGGAATGAATGGGAATGCATGAACATTGACGAGGAAAGGGCCTGGACCTGGAGGCAGGTGGTACTGTGTGGCCTTGCTTCAGTCTCTGTACTTCTCTGGGCCTCTGTTTTCCTATTTTGTAAATGGGCTAAGTCGACCTGGCCCATATTTGGTTGTGGTGAGGACTGAATGGCACAGTGGATGGCAAGCTATGACCACAGGGCCTGGTATACAGTAAGCATTTAATATGCCCCATCTGTGAAGTGTGAGGCTGGAGGAGGTGCCTCTAAACTCCTGGCCAGCTCTAAGGTCCTGTGGTCTGTTAGTTGCATCCCCTGCCCTTACGAGAGCCTGTCAGCCATCAAGGCTGGAGGGCCTTATGTAGGTTCCAGAAATTGGCCCAGAAAGGTGATTCTGCCACTCCTCCATTATGCTGGAACCTCTGGCTCATGGCAGTAATGAGTATTATGCTTGCTGGCAGGCCCTGTGACAAATGAGGAAACTGAGGGAGCTGTATCAGTCACCAAAGCCAGCTCAGAATTGGGACTGACACTGGAAACCAGGCTCCTTGTTGCTCGGGGCTGGACTCATGCAACGAGTATTTTCTGCAGCCTTCTTTGCTCAGAGCAGAAGCAGGAACTGGTGGCCCAGCCTAGGTGTCCTTCTACTTTAAGATATGGCTCATCCCAGGGTCACCAGGCCCCAAGCAGTGGCTCCAAAAAAAAGCAAATAAAATGCTTGAACTTGTATAGCTTAAAAGTAACAGTGTTGGGACCCAGACCTGGGTCTTTCTGACTCTACAGTACAGGCCCTTAGCTCATACTCCAGCACCTACCCAAAGAGTAAAGCAATGAAAAACAGGTTTGTAAACTGCAACAGGCCAGGCCCACCTGAGGACAGAGGACTGGGTTGCTCCTGGGGGTGATAGGAGGGGACAAGTGGTCCAGCGGCCACTGCAGAAAGAGTCGCCTGCTGCTCTTCAGAGTGCCCCTTGCTTCCCTGCCACCCCAGGAAGGTCGGCAGCGAGCACATTAAATAAGGCCATAAATTTGTCATGAAGGCCTGGAAATGAACAGGGCTTATCATTTATGGATGGAATAATTAAGCCACTGCGCTAGGCGGTTCACCAAGGCCTGAGCCCAGGGACCAGTTTGGGGCCTTCACTGTCACCTTCCCCGCCCCTCAGCATCTCAAATCAGACCCACCAGCAGCCCCGGTAGCGATCCACACACGTCAGTTGCACTGCCCCACCCTTGTGATGTTCTAACACCCCTGGCCAATCCCAGGGAGCTTTCTTTCGAAGCTCCGCCCCTGGGGTGCTCAGCCCCTTAGCTAGAGGTGCTGGTTTGGGCTTCTCCTTGGGATGCAAAGAGGCCTCTTCATATGGTAGAAAGAGTAAGAAATCTGGATTGACGTAGGTTCAAATGTTGGCTCTCTCATACTCCAGCTGTGTGCCTCTGGGCTAGTCCCTTTACCTCTCTGGGCCTTTGAGTTCTCTCAAAAATGGACATGATAATGTATTTTATGGATTATGTGGAGGATCAAATTAAATAATAGCTATAAAGAACCAAGTGAGGGCCGGTAAGCATACAGTAAGTGCTCCACAAATCCAGCGTCTCATTCCTTTCTTCTCCCAACAGAGCAGTCAGGCAGGCAGGAATCAGGACGCATGTAGAGGTAAAGGGACTTGACCAAGGCTGCACAGCACGTGAGCGAAAAGTGGGCATCTACGTCCTTCCCCTGGAGTCCCTGTTATCTATTACCTGTGGGAGGGCTCAGCCCATTCCCCAATAAAAGGTTGAGGCTCCTGTCCCTTCCTTGCCCCCAGCTACCCCAGGTCAGCAGAGAGAAGTGGTTGTAATGGGTGACCAAAACCAGTAACATTATAGAGCCTTTGTCCTAAGTGCTCTGCAGTCATGATGTCACCTCATTCTCCAGAAAACCCTACATGTAGGAACCATTATTATTCTATTTTAGAGGGGAGGACACTGCAGCTCATGTTCAGACCCCTGACTTGAGTCACTCAGCCAAGAAGTGGACTTTGTGTGATTTCCTGGATCCCAGCAATGCCAGGCTTGGGGGGAGGGTGGCAAATTAAAGACTACTTGGCTGGGGTCACGACGCTAATGGAGCACAACTACGTGAGGACCTGGTTACCCAGGTCTCCTGGCAGTGTGTCATACTGAAGAGACCAGCTTGTTGCTGGAGCTGTTTTAGAATAAGGTCTCTTACCAGTGAAGCTGCTTGGATCCTGGAAGAGATGTCACTTGACTCAGCCAGAGCATTCCACAATTCCAGGTTTGCTACTCCATACTCTCAAATGGGCCCATACCCTCATTTTACAGATGGGAAGACTGAGGCCCAGCCATCAAAGGCAGAACCTTGGGGCTTGACTGCCAGTTCTCCAGGGCCTGTCCCATTGGTGGTGGACACCAAGGCTGGGGCAACTAGGGAGGCCCCTGGCACCTGCCTTGGGGAGGAGTCTGACCCTCGTCCTGTCCCTAGCCCACCCACCATCACCATGGCAACCATGCAGGTGAGCCTCATCACTGCTAATCCTCTAATTACCAACCACCTCTTCAATCGGCTGTAATTACTTTGGGGACACAGTTAACCTCTCATTAGGAACGCACGGCCGCTTTCTCCAAAAGCACAGTGGTGACATGCCTAGTAATTTACCGCCCCGGCTTGCGGGGCTGCTTTGTGTTTAACTCGGGCGCCATCGCATCCCTGTCATTACTCCAGCCTGGTTGTCATGACGATTAATCATTCAATCCCTCATCAGCAACTTTTGCCAAATGTCACCCTGCTCTTGATCAAAATCCATCCTGCAGCCCAACACTGGGGGACTAATGACTTGGAAATAGGCTTCTCCATTCCCAAGAGCTTTTCCCCAAGACTTCTCAGCCGGCTCCCACCAGGACAGGGAGAGGAGGGCCTGAGCTCAGTGTGGTGGTGGGGGGCGAGAGGGACCGAAAAACTGGCCTGTTTTGGGTGCTTCCTCTGTGCTGAGCACCTGATTGGCAATGATGCATTAAGCCTTCATGACAACCCACTTCCTGAAAGGGGAAACTGAGGCTCAAGGAAGCCAGTGGCTTGTCAGCAAGGAAGTATGGAAAGATCCTTACTCAGACCTGTCTGACTCCAAAGCTGAGCTCTTTTTACCCAACTTCAAGGATAATGAGCATCACCAAGTAGCAAAGATTGTGGAAGGTCAAAGTTTGAGCAGCTAGAAATTAGCTGACCCATTAAATTCAAGGCAAAAAGGCTTAAGGACAACTTTGGGCACTTTATGATAAGAAACCCAATCCAGAGTGAGCAGCTCACTGTCATGAATGCCTATGCCCCAAACAACATGGCAGCAACGTCCAGCAGACAGCAGCCTCAGGACCCGCGTGGAGAAATAGAAGCATTGGTGGCAGGTCCATGAGGTGATCTAGACTGATTCTTGACCTGGGGTCCTTGGAGCCTTATGACTTCAGTGGCCTATGAGCCCTCTGAAAATGCAGGCTACATTGTGATTGGGTGTGATTATGTGCATTTGTTTAGGGAAATGCCACAGAAATGTTAAGAACTACGGCTCTAGTATACATTTCTCTCATCTTTCCCTACATCCCTATTGTACAAAAGGGGATTCTGAGGCCCAGAGAGGAACCATGACTTGTCTGAAGTTCCACCTAAATTCAGGATGGGAACCCCTGGTCCAAGAAAGGGTGAACTCTTTCTTCGGTGCCCAGGACAGCCAGGGTCTGTGCAAGGGGAGGAATTTTTCCTCCTTTACAATGGCTTCCAGCCCCCTAGTCCCCAGGCTCCTGAGGAGGCCCGACCCCCTACCCTGCTAAAGGAATCTTTCCGAGGCCCCTCCCAGGGACTGTTCCTGCTGGCTGGGCCGCCAGCATGTGTGAGACATAATTACAGCACGTTGTAAATGGCATTAACAGACTGTCACAGCAGCCACATGGTATTAGCAAACTGCTCTGTCTTCATCACGCAGTCCCCGCAGCCCCTGGGCAGGAACACTTCCCAAGGGGTCTCCTTCCAGGTCCAGGTTGCGGAAGTCTCCTGGCAGGGGGCTGGAGGTGGGGGCAGTGATTCAGCTCAAAGAGGCCTGGAGAGTCCCCCAAGGCTTGCTGAAGCCTCAGCAAAGAGCTAAGTAGAAAGTTAGGAAATCTGATTTGTAAGCCCAGTTCGGCCTTGAAGAACTAACCTTTCTGGGGCAGCTATTTAGGAGCCAGGCGCTCTGGAATATAATCTCGTGCAAACCTCATAACAACAACCTAACAGATTATATTCTTCATTGTGCTGTATAGAGGTAACAGAGAGTGCTTCACTGAGTTAACTAAAGCTCAGGGAGGACAGGTGACTTGCCCAAATCCCTTCAGTGGATTCGCACCAAGTTCTGATGCCTCCAGGCTGTGTGCTTTTCCGTATATCATGTTGCTTCCTTGGAAAAGTTCTCTGATCAGAGTTTTTTTTGCCAATAGCTACTATAGCCTTGAAGGTAATTCCTGAAAGCTACCAGCCTACCAGAAAGTTACTAGCCCCAGAGCTCTGCTTGATGGGGCTTCCATAGGAGCAACATAGTAACAACATAGTAATAATTAAGATTATAACAAATATTTTGTGTTTCCATACAGTTCTATGATCTTTGTAGCAAACCCAGGAGGAAAAGAGGAACAATTCTTATTTAAGAGAGTTGAGAGCTAAGGCCTAGAGTGGGAGACGTGCCCACGCCTCCACAGGAAGTCTGTGGTGGAGCTAGAATAAACTCCCCTTATTTCTGGATTCCTAGTCCTGGCTCTTTTCTGCAAACCACTGAGACAGGGTCCATAGACCGGTGACCAAAGACTGAACAGGGGGCATTTCCTCTTCCAGGTGCCCTCTGCCCTCCCACCTGCCTATGGGCACCTGTGATTTATGCTTTACCGGGAGGCCTCCGGGCTACAAGCAGCAGGATGGGCTGCCTCCCTATTGGTAAGCAAATCCCCTGCTGAGCAGGTCATATTTTATCCGGGCGCCACCTGCCAGCTCATTTGCTCACAGATAACAGGTGCTTCATCAGGGAGGAATTAGTGATTACTTAGCCCAGAGACCCTGGCAGACAGACAGCAAGCCAGGGTGAGAGCTGAGGTAGGAAGCCAGGGGCCTCACTGAGGTCTCTATCTCCTCCCAGTCCCCTTAGCCAGTGAAGGATGGAAAGAAGACCTCTCTGCTTTGGAGGAAGCTGACCCTCCCTTCCAGCCCTGTCCAGATTCTACCAGTTCTCCAAGGTTTGGTGCCAATATTCCTATTCCCTTTAGCCTTTCAAGACCCTCTACTTCCCCTGCCAAAGATGATTGCATAGTAACTCTAACAATCCCACAGTGTTATTGGTGCCTACTACTTTACATACATTGCCTCATTTCATCCAAATCAACGAGCAGCCAGCATTTTAAAATCCCCATATTGCAGATGAAGAAGCTGAAGATCAGATAGGTTAAGCAATTTGTTCAAGGTCACACAGTAGGTAATGTACAGAGCCCAGGCTTTTCTGCTTTCAGATGTCCATCCCCCTTAACTAGAACACCTTACCTTTCCCAAGCTGCTCCCTAAACCCTATACTTGGCTTGTTTGAGGTCTTATTTACTCATTTATCAATTTACCTATTTTTTCAATAATTTTTAATCTCAGAACAATTTTATGCTTACAAAAAATTACCTAGATAATACAGAGAGTTGGCATATGCCCCGCACCATTTCCCCTCTTATTAACATCTTACATTTGTCACAATTAGTGAACCAATGTTGTTACGTTATTATTAACTAAGGTTCATTCTTTATTCAGATTTTTAAAGTTTTTACCCAATGTCCTTTTTCTGTTCCAGAATCCCACCCAGCCTACCATGTTACATTTAGTCATCACTTCTTGCTAGGCTTCTCTTGGCTGTGAGAGTTTCTCAGGCTGTCCTTGTTTTTGGTGACCTTGACAATGTTGAGGAGTCTTGGCCATTCCAGGAATGTACCTCAGTTGGGATTTGTCCAATACTCTCCTCATAATTAGACTGAGGTTATGTGTTTTGTAGAGGAAGACCACAGAGGTAAAGTGCCATTCTCATCAATCTCATCAAGGGTACATACAATGAATTTGATATATCACTGTTGAGCTTAACCTTGATCACGTGGTGGGTAGCATCTGTCAGGCTTCTCCGCTGTAAAATTACTTTTTCCCCTCCTTTCTATACTGCCCTCTTTAGAAAGATGTCACTTTGCACAACTGATACTTAAGGAGTAGGGAGTTATGCTCCCCCCTGAGGGCAGAGTCTCTATATAAATTATTTGGAATTCTTCTGCCCAGGAGAGTCTTCTCCCTTTCATTTATTTATTCAGTCATTTATTTATATCAGTATGGACCCATGGATATTTATTTTATACTTTGTGTTTACAATCCAATACTACTGCATGCTTTTCAAATGATGCTGGGTTCTTTCTTCCTTGGTTTATCAGCATTCCCCCCAAAAAATCTATTCTGAGACTATCTCATTCCATGGGATTTTAACAGCCAATCCTCTTAAAATAGGTTCTAGAGGCAAGTCATTTGGGGTAATAGTGGTTGAAAAGGGTTGAAAAGAGATCTTGACTATAGAACTTGTCAGATCTTTTAATGTGCTAATAATGTGAGTGGTGAATCACCCAGAGGGGAATCTAATAAGCAACATTTCCCACATTCCTTTTCCTGACACTTTGGGGTGGGGCGGGGAAGACACATATGAGAAAATAATCTAACTATGCATCTCATCTTCCCCTGAAGACCAGGACTTCTTAAGAGAATATGTTATGCTTTATTCTCCTCTTTATCTCCAGAAATTAGCGCTGAGAAGGTGCTCAGGGAAAGTAGTTGGATAAGTGGAAGAATGGATGCTGAAAGAATGGGTACATGGATGGATGGTGGGGTGAGATGTATGTACGGATAGATGAACACACAGAAGGCTTTGTGGCTTGTGGATGGATGAATGGCTGGGTTGGAAGGTGGGTGGATGGATGGATGGATGACTGGATGGATGGCTGGTAAGTGAATGGATTGGTAGATGTTGACTTCTGGTTTGGGTAGTGCCCTTTATTAGAACTAAGACTATCTCCCACCTCTCAGTCACCAGACTTAGGGGCTTGAGATAATTGCTCACCTGACAAGGCAGTGAAAGTAGTGACCATTCATTATGCCTTGACTGTGTGCCAGCCACTTGACATGCTCTTTCATCCTCATAACAGTCTGTATTATTATTTCTTCTCATTATTCAAAGAAAGAAACTGAGAATCAGGGAAATTAAGAAATTTAGACAAAGTGCCCTACCAAGATAAAGTGATGGAGCTAGAATTGGAGCTGGGATCTAAGTGTCTTTACTCCCTGCATTTCCCATCATGGCCCTGCAGGCCTATAATCAACTCTGATTCCCTCTGATGGACCCACCAGGCCAGTAAGAAAAATAATAGATATCTTCAGGGACCTGGAGAAGAGAAGCAACTCTACAGGACCTCTCTTTTAATGCAGCACCCGGCTCCAGAATGCTGCAGGTGAGGGAGGGCAGAACATAGACAGAGTCCCAGGAAGCAAAGAGTAAAGAGGTCTTCAGACCAGATGTGTATAAATGTGTCTATGTGCCTTTGTGGGGGGCTCTGTGTGCATTTAAAGGTAGGCACTGTTTATATTAGCTAACTGTGTTGCTTCAAAAAAATGATTTGAGGTACTTAACATTTAAAAACCCCTGACTAGTTAAAATTATACCATTAAAACTAGAAATAGAATACAAGAGCCAAGTATAAAATGGTTGGGAGCAGAGAGGTAGCCAGCATCTAACATCAGAGGAAGTGAGTGGAGAAGCAAGTCTATACCTATGGGTGGGGTTGCAGGGGATGTGCACAAAAATGGCTTCATTCTTTGACTACCTTCTCTGTTTTTCACAGTCTTGCAAGATAATTATTAAGTCAACATATTCCCTTAGAAAATATTTAAAAGGTACCTCTTTGGTAGAATGTGTTTTTTTCCTGACAGTATGTGAGGAAAAAAAATTGTATCAGAAAACCTAGGATAAGATAAATATCAGCAATTGAAATCTAAACCCAGTCTTGAGCTTCCTAGCAGCCATGGCAAAAAGGCAAACAAGTTAGTTTTCCTAGTTTTCATTGTCTAACAAAAGCAAAGTTTAAGGGAAGTAAAACTATGGCTTGTCTAGAAAGAGAAACTTTTCTCAGGATTGAATGCTGAGAGGGATGTGTTCCCCTGGGCCATTCTAGATCTATATAATATAGAATGACCATGGACAACATTATGGATTAGTTTCTTGATAGCAGTTTTGCATAGGGACATTCCACATGTGATTCTTTTTTATATAAACTGTTAGCAACCACCAAGAGCTCCATCACTTTGTGGCTGAACATAGACAAACACAGACAAACCAGAGTCTCCTGGGAAAAGGATAATTTGCTCTGACTTGATCCAGGGACAATGCCTAGATAATGTGAAGGATGGAGGATGAACGTCTGATACAGCAGCAGCAAGTAGGACTCTGACATCATGAGCAAAGGAGGGCGCAGAGCAGTTGACAGTCCCTAATATTCAGGATCAGACTAGAGAAACCAGGTCTTTGATGCCCATCTTTCTCTCTGTAAAGGCACAACCAGGGCATTTGCCCACCAGGAAAAGGCCTCCACCTAGCCCAGTAAAACAGCTTTGACATCAGACAACCAAGGCTTGGGTCCTGGCTCTGTCACTAGCTGTGTGATCATGCACAAGTCTCTTAGCTAATTTGAGTTTCAGTTTGCTCATCTGTAATGTAGGAATAGCTACCACACCACAGGTTGCCTTAGCTGAGCTAATGCATGTGAAGTCAGCTCCATAGATGCCAATTTCCTTCCCATCTTCTTCTCTTCTTGCCCTGTGGAAGAATCCAGTGCCTGGATGGCCCCCCTAGGGAAGGGGGAGCAGAACATGCTTTTTCTAGCATGGGAGTTGTTGGGGGTCCATGGATAGGTTTTACTGTTCTTATGAACCCCTGAAAGAATCTGCAAAACTGTGTATGGGTAGAGAGTCCACAGCTTCCATTAAATGCCTATGACCCCCAAAAGCCAAGGACCACTGCTCTGAGGTCTGGGTCCAGTTTCCTGTCACATGCTGCCCCAGCCCCAACTCCAGGCCCAGTCCTCAGGTCATCTGCCAGCCTTGCTATCATCAGACCCCAGTCCTGCCACAGGCAGACAGATGGGCAGGCCTGGTTCTCGGGTGGGTGCAGGCCAGGATCCAGGCTGGTGCCGGGGAATAAAGGCCCACACGTACTGAGAACCTATGTGGGGCCCCACATGGCTACATATGTCATCTCCTTCAATTGTCCCTGAGCTCTGGGATGGAAGGACTGTTATCCCCATTTTAGAGATGAAGCAACTGAGGCCCAGAGAGGGGAGTAGAGGGCACATGCAGAGCTGGAGGCAGCACTGGGATTTGGATCCAGAACTAGCTGCTTACAGAGCCCGTATTCTTTCCATGGTGTCAGAGGGGACAGAGGCAGGCCCTGGGGTCCAAAGATGGGAACTGGGCTGTAGAATACAGCCAGTTGTTCAGGTTGTGCTCTGCCTAGAGGCTCCTGGTTGAAGCAGTGGAATTAGTGGTGAAATGCACCTGAAATCCAGCTCGCGGTGCTAGCTGAGGCTTGTATCCAGAGCCTTCCACGGCCTGGAGAAAAGGCTGCCCTTTGGTAATTATTGCACTTGGAAGGGTGCTTTTTCCTAATGGGTCTGCCCAGGGGTGATGCTTTTTCCTAATTCCAACAAAGTCCCAAAATGAGCTCCCTGGAATCCTGGTGGAAATACATCTTCAAAGGCGAGCACATTGGCAGGAGCTGAGAAATTCTGCCCAGTTTTTTAAAAAGATAAAATTTTTCAAGGTGGGGTCCCTGGAGGCCCCCTTGCCAGAGAGAGCTAGCCCAGCCTCACTAGGTGGGAGACAGTTCCTGACATTCTCCTAGGCAAGCTGGGACCAAAGAGGAGAGGGGTTGAGGACACCATCCACTATGCATAGCTGCCCTAGAACACCCTCCTCCCGCCCACCCACCTCTAACTTCTGAAATCCAGACAGGGGAAGCAGGGCCCCACACATAGTCATTTCCCAAGCCACTTTGAGCAAAAATGGTATGGCTTTCTAGGGAAGGGCGGGCAGGCCCTCCTGGTTCCCCAGAATTCCATTCCTCACACATGCAGTGGCACCTCCAGGGGTTATGGCAGTTCTTCCCCAGGCACACCAAATGGCCACTTGTAAGGAAGGATCATTCGGGTCCTCCAGCACTCCGCATCCATGCTCCTCCTCCCCCGCCCTGCTGCCACCTCCAGCCTGATTAAATTCTCCCAAATCTGCCAGGCCACAGTGACTAATCAGGCTCTGGCCCCACTAATTGGTACTCAAAGACCTGACAAATGGCTCCAGGATTCCGGGGCTGGGCTGGGCCAACTTCCCACACCCACAACACCCAGGTTTCTTCCTAAGAGAAATGAGCTGGACCCCTGGGCAGGAGCAGAGGACTGAGGGTGAGCCCCACTGTGACTCTCTGAGGAGTTCAGCTCTGCCACTTCCTGGCTATGTGCCTTAGGGCAGATTGTCTCCCTCTCTGAGCCTGGTATTTGGGTTTCTACCCTATCTGAAGTGAGCCTTGTCTCTAACTTTAGCTCCTATAACTTGTCTCTTGCTCTCCATCCAACCTGCCCAATCATGGTGACTTAGTCCTAGCTCCCGGGGAAAGAAGCATATGTATTATATGTGTGTGTGCACATAATTATAGTTTTTATTGATATATTGTATTGATATGGCTGTGTGGCACACAATTTAAAAACAATAGCAAAATATACAATAGTCTTTATTGTAAATTCCATAGAGCCAATTGATTCTCATAAAATGCTTTTATTGATTTTTGCCAAACTCTGGTATCAACAGCCAACCTATGGTTGCAGTTGATGAACAAGTGTAGCTCAGCATGAATATGGGTTGATATTTCCATTTAAGTGTTAGTGGGTAAGCTGAAAGGGAAACCATGAAAATGAATGTCAGGACTTCACTCATTTTTCAATGATGTGAACAGCTTCTTTGCTGAATTGCATGATGATTGTTGAATATTGGAGACTCTTTCCTCAGTTTTTTGTGCTAGGCACAGGTAATGGCTATAAACAGTACACTTTTAAACTTAATCTGTGTTATTAACATTTTCTTCATTACTTTCTAAGTTTAGATAACCAACAACACAATGCGTTAAGCCCTACTTTGGAGCACCTGCCAATTTCTGTGGTGTAAATACTCTCATTTCAAACTTGCTGACATGTTAGTGAGTATGGAATTGGGGGGAAACAGGCAGATACCGCTTCAGTACTTTCATCATCTAGAAAGGATGAATGGAAATAACCCTAAGAGCATAGATAATGGCAAAATTAGGTAAACATTCGATTATTTATTACTGTTATGATTTAACTGGCTGTAAATTTATATAATTTAAATTTCAATAATTACTGTGTATTGTAGCAAAAGAATGTGACTGGCCTTTAACCCTGGTTCCTCAGAGGAAGACTAAATCCTTGGAATTTCTGGAGTAATAGGAGTGTCTTTGTTGGGCCCCTTGGATCACACCCAAGTTTATGCTCAGAGATAAGATGATGTAGGATGGGGTCTGGTGACCAGGAAGGTAGAGGCTTTGAGTCCCTTCTCCCACCCCAAGGAGGAGCAAGGCCTGGAGATTGAGTTCGATTAAGTTTAATGATTCAATCAACCGTGCCTAGGAAATGGAACCCTAATAAAAACTCTGGACACCAAAGTTCAATACAGCTTCCTGATTGGTAAACCTATGAGTGTGCCCTGATTCCAGCTCTGAGTTCTGGAACCTTCCAGACCTCACCTTGCATATCTCTTCATTTGGCTGGTCCTGATTTTATCCCTTATAATAAAACTGTAATCACAAGTATAGTGCTTCCCTGAGTTCTATGATCTGTTCCAGCAAATTATCAAACCTGAGAGTGGTTAAGGGACCCCCTGATTTTGTGCCCAGTTGGTCATAAGTGTAGGGACCCTACATTTGCAGCCATCACCTGAAGTGAGAACAGTCTTGTTGGGAGCCGTGCCCCTTAACCTGTGGACACTGATGCTAGCTCCAAGTGGTTAAGCATCAAAACTAGATGGAACTGCAAGCACCTGTTGGTGTCAGAATACTATGTTTCACAGCTGGCTCACAAAATTCCTGAAAATTTAACAAGTGGTTCTCGTTGGACCGGAACAAGAGCCACTGCTTAGTTCCACTTCTGAGCCTTTGCTTCTGCCACTCCTTCTCCCAGAATGCCCTCCCTACAAGCCCTCCCTTCCCTTGTTCCTTCACTTGCCCACCAAGGCTTCCTTGGGCGTGTGTGTTGTGCCAGCACCATGTTAGGCACTCGGGAGAGTGAAAAAATTAGACATCAGCTGCAGTGAGTACAGTCACGGCCTGGCTCTGGTACTCTAGGGTCTCTTCGAACATTTCTATGTGGCTGTCCACCAGCTTCAGTGTGCTTTTCTTCCATTTGCCTACAGTTGTGGCTCCTTTAAAGAACTATCCTTGGGCTATTGGAGCCACTTTTCTGACACCTGCAAAGAGCCAAGGAGCTTATATCCCCATCATCCCCATGTTGGGGCAGTTCTTAGTGGCTGTCAGTGAGGGGGAAAGCCAGGTAGGTCCCTTGTCTCAGATCAGGATAACTCTCTGGGATAACTCACACACCCTGCTTCTTGTGGGATCAAGCTGAAGCCACCTTCCATGGGGCTTTGCCTAAAATTGCACCCTACTTGGCTTCCTCCCCATCCCTGTCCTGCTTCCCCTAGTCCCTTACTCATCTCCCATGGGATCACTTCCTTAAACAATCACTTGCACAACAATCCACCATTCCTTGTCCCAGGGTCCAACCCGACACTCTGTCTCTGCCCTGTGGAGCTCACAGTCTAGTTGGGAGGCAGGCATTGTTCACAGTTTCCTAAAAAAAGTCTTCATAAGTGGAGATCAGTGCTCCAAAAGGAAGCAACAGAATCAAGAACAGGGTCTCTGAAAGCTGTAACAGAAACATGTAACAGAATCAGGGAAGGATTCCTGGAGGAAGTAGTATTTCCTGTAGGTTGAACTCTGAATGATAAGAGGGAGTTTGGCCAGCAAAAGGGGTCACAGGGAAGGGAGAAAGCTTTGCAGGCAGATAGCACAGCAAGTAAAGGCCCCATGGTAGAAAAAAGAGATCAGTGTGGCTAGAGCACAGAGTGAGATGAAGCCAGGAAAACTGGTAGGGATAGGACCATGCAGCTTGTGAGTGTGAGTGGGGATTTGGGTCCCTTTTCTTAGAGGAGTGGAAACACACCTAAAAGTCAAAAAGAGGGATGACTTGAGAGATTTACATTTTAAATTTTGTCAAGTTTGAAATACAAAGATTCTTGGACTCACAGATATTTACCCCAAGAAAAAGGCCACCTGCATGTACAAGGATATTCACTGCAGCACAGTGTGTGATAAAAAATGAAACACAGAGCCCACCAAAATGTCAATCAGGAGAAGACAAGTTCAGTAAATTTGGTTCATCCATTCAACAGACTCCTGTACAGCCTTTTAAAAGCATGAGAGCGATGTGGATATGCTCACACAGAACTCTCTCTAGGCTGGGATGTTGGGTTGGGGGGAAATGTGCAAAACAGACTGTTGTATATTCACATCCACTTGAAGCAAAGTATAACCAGAAAAGGTTTCTAGAAAGTTACACACATACAGCACAATTTTTTTCAAATTTATATATATTTTTTTGTTTTTGTTTGTTTTTTAATTAAGGTATCATTGATATACAATCTTATGAAGGTTTCACATGAGCAACATTGTGGTTTCAACATTCACCCATATTATCAAGTTCCCCCCACTCCATGGCAGTCCCTGTCCATCAGCGTAGTAAGATGCTATAGAGTCATTACTTGTCTTCTCTGCATACAGCACAATTTTGAAAGTAGGTTCAGTGGTGCATGGCACATAATAGATAGTATTGAGTGAGTGAAGGAATGAATGAGTGGATTTTTGGTTTGGGGAGTAGAAATGAATAAGGGAAGGCTTCCAGGACCTTCATTTGAAAACATTTAAAAAACATTTTACTTGTTTGCTTTGTAATCTTATATTCTTCCAGGATGATTGTTTTCTATTTGCATGTGGTTTTTTTTTCTTTAACTTTTTTAGGTTTGTGGAAGTGTAAAGTAGATACTACAAAATTCACTGATTTTAAGTGTGCAGTTTGATGAGTATACAAATTATACAAATGCATACAGCTTATATACGAATGTATACAGTTATGTAATCAACACCATAATGGAGCATAGAACATTTCCATCAACCTCCAAATTTTCCTCGGGTTCCTTGGCAGTCAGTTTCCATACTCCACACTTTGGCCCCCCAGGCCACCACTGATCTGCTTTCTGTCCCACTGATCTGCTTTCTGTCACTATCTATAGTTTTGCCTTTTCTTGAATTTCATACACATGAAAGCAACTGTGCATAGTCTTTTGAATCTGACTCTGAAGGGTGAGGGGGTGTTTAGCCAAGTAAAGGGGAAAAGGGTGGGGGACGATGGGTAAGGGAGGAAGCTTTGCGGCAGATGGCATAGCAGGTGCAAATATATGTTTTTCAAGATGCACGCATGTTGTTGCTTACATCAGGTGTGCATTCCTTCCTGTCGCTGAGAAATACTCCATGATATAAGTGGACCACAATCCCATTCACTCTCCTTGCAAACCTGTTCACCTACCTGCTCACATGGCCCCACCTCTGCCCACCCTGGTTCCCACAGTGCTGCCCCCTCCCCGCACCTCGCACCACAACCCTCACACACCCAGAGCTCTGTGCTGCACACACCCACTGCCGCCTTACTGCCTTCCCCATGAAGGGAAGAACTGCATCTCTCCACAGTGACCTTTAAGAGGTGTAGGAAAAGGCGGTGGTAGTGAGGCCAGCACTGTGGATGGTCATGGTAGCTGCCTCCTCCGCTAGTGGAGGCCAGGCCTTGGGTCTGGGAGGAAGCTGGGCAGAGGGCCAAGCAGGGGGCCTTGGCTGAGGCCTCTTTCCCCCGGGGGCTCCAGCTTCACCTCCTCTGAGCCTTGAGAAAGGAAGCTGGTCTGGAGGAAGCAGGAGGAACCACTAGATCTTTGAATGCTATCCAGCATCTCGTGGAAACAATCTTGTTTAATCGCCACACTGCCTTTTATGGTACAAGGCTCCCCTTTTGGAAAATATTTGCCCAAATGGGCAAGGGCAGCTCAGAGAGGGCAAGGGCTTGTCCAAGATCACACAGCTCAGAGTGGGGACTTCACCTCCTCACTGGCTACTGAAATGCTTGAAGGTTCCATGAGATCCAGAGACAGTAAGAGAGAAAATGTCCTAGACATACTCAGACCACTGGGAAAGTTGGCATGGAGCCTGTTGGGGTCCTGTTCCTCCCTCTGGCCTCGGCCCCTGGGGAACCTGCCAGGGAGCAGCGGACACTGTAGCTTCTCTGGACTGTTAACTTGGGTCTCTCGGTCTCTCCCTGCTGTGAGCTAGCCTAAACCCCCAGCTGTCACCTGACTGACTCAAAGGAAGGAAACAAATGAAGCATCCCTCCCTATCAGGCAGGGTGAAAGGTAAGATCCCAGGGTTAGGAGGAGGGGGACAGCCACCTCCTCCCTAAGAGCTCTTCTTTCTACCCTACCCGCCTATTTACATTCCCTGCCATCCTCCCTCCCAATAAGCCCGTAATAATCATCCATTTTTCAAACCCCTGCAGTCCCTACTGCTGGGCTCAGGGACGTGAGATAGCAGCCTCTGGCTCTCCATAAACATGAGAGACAGATGTTGCCAACATCTGGAGATCAGGGAGGCCCAGTCCTACTTGGAACTGGGAAGAGTGCCTGGCTGGGTGGAGTACTCCAGGGGGAGGGGACCCCTACCTGTCATTCATCTGGAGAGGGGCCACTTCCACCCCAGAAGAGGGCCCCTAGACCCTAGCCAGGGCCCCCAGGCTTGGAGGCCCTTTGGAAGGGAAGCTGGGCGGTGCTGCCTGCAGGGAGGGGACTTCAAAGACTCCCTAATCCCCAGTGACATTTTCAGACTCGGGAGTTTGCTTTTTTTATGCTGCAGATCAAAGCGCAGAGCTTTATAAATAACCCTCATAAAACTAAGGGGCTTGTAAAGTTGAACAGTAAGTCACAAAGAGTGTGAGCATTCAAGGGTAGGATGGGGGCTGAAGGAGTCTGGCCCCTACTCCTGCTCTGCCCGCCGGATGGCCACCTACCTCCACCCCCAATCAGGCAAAAGATCGAAGCCGTAGGAGGTCAGGAGGCAGGCAGAGGGCCTGGGTTGGACTTGGAGGCTTCTTTCCAGCTCCCACCAACCCGTGACAGGCTTCATAGAGCTAGCCATTCATTCATTAAATCATTCCTTCACTCATTCATTCTTCCAATAAGTCGGTCAATCAACAAACATTTTCTGGTGCCATCCCTGTGCAAGGCCCCTGGCCAAGGAGCAAGGAGCATAAACTTTGGCGTTACTGGGGTTCAAATCGCATCATTGCCATTGCTGAGCTGGGTGACTTCCAGAAAATCACCTCACGTCTCTGAGCCTCAGTTTCCACATCTGTAAAATGGGAACACATTCTGAATACGTCCTGAGTCATTGGGAGGCCTCCGTGGGCATTGCAAGTGATAAAGGCTCAGAACATGGGTTATTATTACTGTTAATCAGACAACAGTAATTACAATGAATGTTCTCTATAGGGGGCTTCTTTTCTTTGTCTGGCCCCATGCCCCCGCAAATAACTTCCTCTTCTGCCATCACCTCTGCTGGGCCCCAGTTGGGAGGTGGGTTTGGGCTTATGTTTTTTTGTGCAATCACAGGAGCCATGAGCCATCACTCAAGGAGAGGCCTTTTCCAGAGCTGGGGGGATGTGAGTTCAAGTCCTATGTCCAGGCCTTCCCAGCTGCATGCTCCTGGGCTCCTGTTCCTCCTGTTTGAGCCTCAATTTCCTCATCTGTAAAATGGGGACAGTAGGGAGGACCGAGGGAGAGCAGGAATATCCAGAGCCTAGCATGTAGGAGGTGCTCAGTAAATGACCATGGACACTTTTGGCTCTTTCCCAGTGGAAATTTCCAGAGGGAGAGCTCAGCATCAGTGTGGAAAGAGGAGGGATAGGATGGGTAAATGCTGAGGATCCCTCAAACCCAGCATGTTGGGAGCTGGGGCCTGGGCCCTCTCTTGGATGAAGAGGCCAAGATGTGAGACAGGCTATGTCTCTGTGTTGCCCCCTTTCCCATCAAAGAGATTCCCTAAGTGTGCACAGGTTGGAGGCAAGTCCATTTCATAGATGAGAAAACTGTGGCCCAGGGAGGTGAAGGCATTTGGCTGTGGTCACCCAATTAGATTGTGCCAGGACTGGAATTTGAATCCAGGCACTGCAGATTCCAGATCAGCCTTTCCTGCTGCTCCTCTAGACTCCAGAGGTGGGCAGCCTGAAGCTAGTTTCTCCCCAGCAGCATCTACCTGACCTGAGAAAGCCAACGCACTCTCGGAGCCAAGAACTTGGCTTTACACCTGTGCAGCGCATTTCATGGGGGACTCAAATGCAGCTGCAGCCAGCTTCCTGCTTCTCTTCAAAGAGGGAGGAAGGTTGGAGAGCCAGGAGTAGTGGGCGTGTGTCTTTGTCCATTATGGCTGTTTTAACAAAATGCCAGAGACTAGGTGGCTTATAAGTAACAGAAATTTATTTCTCACAGTTCTGGAAGTTGCAAGTCTGAGATCAGGGTGCCAGCATTGTCGGGTGAGGGCCCTTTTCTGGCCTGCAGACTTCTCACCAGGTCCTCACATGGCTGAAAAGGTGTGGGAGCTCTTGGGGCCTTATTTTATAAGGGCACTAATCCCATTCATGAGACTCCACCCTCATGACCTAATCACCTCCTGACGGCCCCACCTTCTCATACCATCACCTGGGGTGTTACACTGCTAAATCTAGGGAGGACACAAACATTCAGACCAGAGCAGCATGCGAGTGAATTCCATTCATTGGTTCCATCATTCACTCACACAATGAGTGAGTCAGTCATTGAACAAATGTTTATCGGCACCTACCATGTGCCAGGCCTCATGCTGGACACATGCCAGGGCTGTAGTCAACCTAGTAAGGGTCCCTGCCCTGCAGAGCTGACAGTGAGGAAGCAGGTGGTATAGTCCAGTGTGATTAGGGCAAGGCTGGGGAGCACAGAGGTGGAAACCAATCCATATGTGGAGGAGGGTCTGCGGGAGCTTTCCAGGGGTAAGGGAGTCTCAGAGAGGTTGACTAAGTCCCTCAAGGCCACCCAGCAAAGACACTTTGGGTCTAGACCAGTTTGAATGTGGGAATCGAGGAGATGTTTGTGAGGGGCTCCCCCAGAGCCTCCTGGGTTTATGGCCTGCACCCTGAGCAAGTCACCTCTTCTTGCTGACTCTCAGCTTCCTCGTCTGCAAAATGAGACACAAGTGAAGTCCTCCAACACTCAAACACCTATTACAGCCCCACCTCTCACTGACCTCATTAGGAGAGTTGGCCTGGAAGCAGTGGTCCTTGGGGGGAGCTTACCATAAATCCTGTCCCAGCTAGGCCGGGGACAATGGTATCCCCCAGTGGGCACCTGGCCTAATTGGCAGTGGACCTCAGGAGCTGTGCCAGCTTTGTTACGATCATTTCACGACCCATCAAACACTTGCCCAGAACACCTCTGAGTCAACCTCAGGACTCAGCTTTTCTGTGGCCAGAGGCTGGGCTTCAGATACTGAACTGTGCCTCCCATGGACCCTCTCGCTTGATTCCCAACGCACCTGGGGAGGTCAGTACGTGTGTCCCCGTTTTCTGGAGAAGGAGCCCCCGGGGAGCAGGGTGAAACATCCACGGAGCCCTCGCCGTGCTGGAGGCAGCCCTTGAGGAGCTCCCTGGCATCCTGGGCCTTGGTCGCTTCACCTGGAAATGAGGGTGGTGAGGCCCCTTTTGTGGACAAGGCACTGGCCTCAGTTTCCTCATCTGTAAAATAGTATAGGTCTGATTTGCCAGGTTAGTGTAAGAATTAACCACCAAATAATAACAGTCATGCACAATTATTGAGCACCTACTGTGTGTCGGGTACTTTTTAGGGGCTCTGCGTGTATTCACTCTTAATTTTCATATCAGTCTTGGAAGGTAGCTCCTGCTATTATCCCCATTTTACAGTTGAGCAACAGAGGCATTGAGTGGTAGCCAAACACAGATAAAAGCCTTAGCACAGGAGGCCTCAGTAAATGTTAGCTTTTATTTCTGTTCCCCTCCCTTCAGTGTCCAAAGAACCCCTGTGCGCACTCCTTGTCCTTCCAGTTCTTCTGCCTCCTTCTGGACAGCAACAGAGGGTGCCACTCATGGGATCACCCAGGGGACAGTGGCAAATGCTTTCACCTTGGACTAACACTGGACAGCAGAAGGAACTTCCCAGCCACGGGTTCTGTGAGCAGAGTGAGTAGATTGTATCCCCCACAGTCAAGGCTGAGAGATACTAAGATAAAAGCCCATCCTGAGACAGCAGGAGGGACAGGTGGCCCTTCCAAGTTCCTTCCAGCCTTAGGATTCTAGAAGCAGGACTGTAGCGGAACCTACTCGGTGCCATCTCTCTTGTATATTTCTTCCTGACGTTGAGGAATGCCAGGCAATTGTCTGGCATTGGGGGAGGGAAGTTCCTCAGTGACAGGATCCTGGGATTGGTGAGAACACCCCCTTCCCCACCCCATGCGCGCCAGCCCCCCAGAGCAGCTGGGCAGCATTTATGCAGTCTGTGTACTCATTTATCATTCTGAGGGGGGCATCACCGTCCTGAGGTCCCCTGAGACAGCTCTGCTGTGGCCCTGTCTGATTGAAATCCAGGCCCAGTGCACACTCAGCCCGGAAAAGTGGCCGCCTGGAACCTGAAATAAATAATACCACAGGCAGGAGGCACAAATCTGCCGCTAATTACGGCATATCCTGATTAAATGGGGTGCGTAAATAAATATTTCAGCCTGGAAGATGAATAGGTTAGGAGCACCGCCCCAGCCAGCCCTGCTCTGAGTCTCTTGTCCTGCTTCTCCCTCATAAGGGCAGACAATGGACCGAAACTTGGCCCCACTTGCTATGTGGCTCAGACCAGTCCCTCCCCCTTTTTGGTTCAGTGGCCTCATCCATCAGACGAGGTGTCAATGATGACCCATCAGCCTAGCTCAAAAGTCTGGAGTGAGAATCTGAAAGGGCATTTGGGGTGACCGGGTTTTGACAGAGCTGTGAAGGCAGTAATTGTGAATAGTAAAGAACTAAGAATTCAGGGCCAGTCAGTCTTGGGTTTGAATCCCAGCTCTGGGACCATCCCTGAGCCTTAATTTTCCCTTCTGTCAATTCGGTGGATGTGACGAGCCAATCAACCCTCAGAGCTGCATCTAGCACACACCAGTAGTAGCCACTATAAGGATAAGCAACACCACTGTCTTGGCAGTTATTGTCATCAAATGTGGAGGTCCCCAGGAGACCCAGCCCTGGGCAAAGTTCACAGCCTCCACACCTGCTTGGAGGCCGTGCCTGGAGACTTGTGTGTCTGTCCTCACAGATGCCACCTACTCATTTCCGAGAGGCAGAGCTATAATAGAATTGGGGGCCCAGGGGAGAGGAGGAGGAGGGAGAATCATCCTGGAAAAGTTTAAATCAATTAACTTCCTTCCAGAAAACAGGCTGGGAAATGTAATGGAGAAATAATGGCTTTTCTCCACAGGATTAAATGACATAGACCAGGGCCCAGTGAGGAATCAGGGAGGGAGGTGCAGGAGCCCTGCCTGTGACTGCCTGTGTGGCCTTGGGCAAGTCTTGTTTCCTTTGAGCCTGAGTTGCCCCATCTGTACAAGGGGAGGAATTGGACCAGCATCAGAATGACTAATAGATAGCACACCTCCTCTAACTGTCCAATTCCTTGCCTGTGGCAGGCATCACTAATTGATTGCAGCACTGTTCTCAGTGAACTTGGATTGGATAGCAAAACCAATCCAAGCCAGAGCTCCAGGTATTCCCTCTGAATGGGTCAGAGTGGGCATGCAGGCACCAGGCTGGGTTTAGATGGTCTGCAAGTCCTTCTCCAGCACTACGTCAATATTAGTCAGTAGTGTTATCACTGCTGTAGTAGACTCAGAGTCCACCATAGTATAATAGCAAAGGTTGACATTCATTTGAGTGTTAGCTGTGGTCCAGGCACTGTTCTAAAACACTTTCATGTATTAACTGGTTGAAACCTCATAGTCATCAGATTAGGCAGTTACTATTTGGCCCAAGGTCATACAGCTCATAATAAGTGGAGTCAAGATTTGAACCCATGCCCTGTCTTATCTGAAATGGTCAGATGGGGTAATGGGACCCTTCTCTCCTCTTCTAATTGGAAGTCTGGGGAGAAGTGTCACCATTTCTGCACACCCAGCTCTGTGCCATGAGTCACGCACATTATAAGTTTGGAACTGCAGTCATCCTCAGTTTACAGAGTAGGAAGCTGAAGCTGAGGAGTGATAGGCCCTGACCAAGTCCACAGGACTGGGCATTTGCTGGGGTGGGGTGAGGTGGCACTGTTCATTTCCCACCTGCCTCTCTCCCGGCAGGAATAGTGCCCATTTATCCTGGAATCCCCAGTGCCCAGCCCAGGGTTGCCACACTGGAGTCAGGGAATGAATGAATGGAGACAGCTAGTCCTAAAGGAGTTCCAGGCACAGAGTACACACCACCCTTTCCATCAACGGCCTTTGGATTCCTAAGCTGACTCCCTGTCTCCGTCCCTTGCTGGCCCACCTGGCCCAGCTGGGTGACCTCTCACCTCTGTTCATGGCCCCAGATGACCCCTGGGGCTTCTAGTCAAAGCCCAAATCCATCATTCCCGAGTGGTCTGTCCAAGCCCTGCCTCCCCCATCCATCTTCCCACTGCAGCTAGAGAGAAGGAGGTGGGGCTGGGATGGAGGGGGAGGGTCTCACTTGAGTCCTCTCCAGGATCCCTGGCATCACCTCCCAAACAGCCACTCCCCACCTGCAGAACCCTTTGGTCACATATCTCGGAACCATTGCATAGGACAGCCATGGGCAGGGGGCTCGGCTGGAGGGTGCAGGATGTGAGGGAGTCTTGCCCAGTGCCTGACCCACCTCCTTGCCTCCCAGAGCCTTCAGGGTGGCTGCCCTAGAGAACCACCCTAAGAAAGCTCTGGAGAAAAACTCTGCCCTGGGGACCAGGAGACCTGGGTTTGAATCCCTGCTCAGCCACTGGCTGGCTATGTGACCTGAAGCAAGTCCCTTGCCCTCTCTGAACCTCAGTTTCCCCATCTGCAACACGAAAGGATTGAGCTCAGTGGCTTTCAAACCTCTATTGTTAAAACAATGGAAACCTTTTTTCAAATTAAATCACACATTGAAAAAGAGATGAAATTGAACCTTCTCTGGTTGAAGTTGGTGGTGTGGGAAATGGAGTATAGACCCCATGCTCTCTTTTCTAGTTCCCTCTGCCCACCCCTGCCACAACTAGTGGTTCCTGATGTATCTTCCTAAAACCCTGAGGTTCCTAGGAAGATTTGGAAAACACAGGAACGGACATTTTTTCAATCATTTTCTTATGAAACATTTCAAACAGAGCAAAGTTGAAAGACATTTACAGTGAATACTTAAATATCCACTACCTAGATTCCACCATTAATATTTTACTGCACTTGCTTTATTAAACAAGGCACCCTCTCAGCTTTGCAAAGTTCCATGGACCAGAGAGGGCCATGGAGGGGGGCCATTCCAAGTCCTTTCTGGGAAGCCCTGTGAATTTGTGATGGCATCATGGCTCAGCTGCTGTAACAAATAGACACCAGCACCTTAATGGTGTAACTCAACTCAAGAAGCTCATTTTTCATATAACACTTCAAAACCTGTGTTGTTGGTCAACAGGTAGACTACTTTTCTCTGCCAGTGATCTAGGGCCCCAGACTCTATCCACCTTTTGGTTTTGCCCTGCCCTAGAAGGGTTGACTGTCTGCCTCATAGCAGAAGAGAAAACTTGTATAGAAGAGGTGTATATCTATTTCTTGTATCATGCTTACTCACATTTCACCAGCAAAAGTTACTCATTCAGACATGCCTAGAAATATACCACAGCCACATACTCTCACTGAGCTCTGCTTCCTGGCATCCATTCTATCCCATGGCTGTGGGGATGAATTTCAGGGTGAGTTGACTGAATCTGCCACACCCACTATGGCTGGAAGTCCCCCTAAATTATCCTAGCCACCCCCTTGTCTCCATGCTACCCATGTGAGATCTGAAGGGGCCTAGCCAGCTCTCCAGAGGAGTTTAACTTTGTTCAATGAACACTTATGGAGCTCTTACTGTATACCTGGCCTCTGTACCAAACCTTAACCATATAAAGATAAACAAGACCAGGGCCCTGTGCTTTTAAGAACCTTCTAGTAAATGGAAAAGACTACTTTTTCTTCTTGAGCCCTCCTTTTCCTGAGGGAAAGCCCAGGAGATTTTCCATTTTGTGACGGTGGGTAGATTTGACATTGGAACACTGGAAAAGGATCTGGTTTGATAAATTTTTACTCTTCTGTGTGCCCAGACCAACAGCTCATGTGGTTGAGCTCATCTTATCCTTCCTTCCCTCTTGCAAAGGCACTTTCCCCATTATACAGGAATGAACACCAAGGCTCAGAGTGATGCAGTGACTTGCCTAAGGTCACACAGCTAGTGGTGGAGTTGGAATTTGAACCCAAATGTCACTTCTTAGTTCCCTGCTCTGTTCTGCTCTGTTAGGGTGGCTGGGGAATCTGTAGTACGAGAGAGACACAGAAGGTTAGCTTCCTGACACAGACCCTAGCTAGGGGCTTCACGTGTGTCCCTTCATTTCTTCCTTCCTACCCTACACGGTGCAGTAGGTGCTGTTATTCAAGGTATTTTAGAAAACAAGAACTCGAGGCTCAGAGAGGTGAGGTAACTTACCCAAGGTTGCACAGCCAACTTGCTTTCATATGCTGGTCTATTTGATCCGTTTGAGGCACATCTTGATGTATAGGTGGCTTTTGTAGCTAAACATAGAGGCAGTGGGATTGTTTCCTGTCACAAGGATGGCTTAAAAGGCAAAGGGATGCTTTCTCCATTAACAGTGGAGTGAACATATTTTAAACCAGTGGAATGGAGTCTCTGAGCCTTAATGGTTTACAGTTTAACAGCTGCAGACAGTTTAGCAGATCCCCTCCCTGCTTGATCCCAGCCAGAAAGGGGGCTCTGGGGCAAGGGCGGAGTTACCTTCCTGGAGCTCTCTGGGTCTGAGCCAGGGCCTGGGGCCATGGGAGGGAGCCCAAGGCACTGGGCAGGAAGCAGGGACCCGGCCTATTGGCCTATCCAGGAGGAGGACGAAGGGCCCGATCAATGCTATCTCCCCAGGCCATGCCTGGCCAGACATTGATTTTTGCCGCTGTTGTTTTAACTCCCTGTTTATGTAACATCTGAACTTTGCACAACTGAACCGTTTCATGTGCAGAAGAGGGCCTGTTGCCATGAACACCAAGCTGCACATGACAGCCGGGATGCAGTGGAATCCCTGTTTCATTGGCCTGCACTGTATTTTAACCTTGATAAGTCCATAACTTTTTGTACAAAAGGAGATCTGCCAGGCGGGCTTGTGAGGGCCTGCTGGCCCTTCTAGGCCAGAGGGGAGGTGGTGAGCTGGGCTTAACACCCTGGGAATCTCCCTGCCACTCAGAGCCTGGGGGAACCAGGCCCAGCTGGCCCAGGGAGCAGAGATGGCCTGGGGCGGTAGGTCGTGGTGACCCCCTCCAGGCACTGGTTCCTGTTTGCTAAGCCCTTCAGCTAAATCAGAAACCTTCTATCTATAAAAGACCCAGCAGGGTTCAAATCCTGATCACACCCACTCAGGAGCTCTCTGCCACCTTGAGCAAGGCCACTGACCCCAGCCTCAGTGTCCACATCTGTAACACAGGCCTGAGGTTCCTCTTCATAGGCTTGTCCCAGGTTTGAGGTATGTGAAGCATTTGGGGTAGAGCCCAGCCTGCAGTGGGGCCTCACCTGATGGATATTGTTGTTACTGTTGTCACTGTATTTTACAATAATAATCATTATATTTGTAGAGGCCATTAGGCTTTTGGGTATGTTTTATCTATTTTCTCATTACAGTCCTTGAGATAGGTAGGGATGGGGTAAATAGTCCCAGCTCTATGAGGAAACTGAGGCCCAGGGAAGTTGCCTGACTCGTCCAGGGGTCACATGATAAGGTGAAGTGGTAGTTGAAGGGACGAAGCCTCCCGCCTCCCAGTCCAGTGCTCTTTCAAACTGTGCACAGGAATAGCCACTCCCACCTGACAGATACACGCACTAGTTCCAAGCAGCCAGCCACAGACTCATGGCAGCGCATCACTGTCCCTTTTGAGCCTGGGTGGGGCCTCAGAGTCCTCCTCAGCACAGAGCTGGTGTTCGAGATGAGAGTCATATGGAACTGGGTGCATCCAAACCTCTGCGTTCAAGTCCTACCTCTGGCCCCAAACTTACTGCATGACCTGGGACCAGTGCCTTCTCCTCTCTGGACCTCCTGACCACCGGTGTTGAAACAAAGGGGACATTTAATGGTTCCCATATTCTCCGGAGGGTCTCGCAGATAGAAGGAACTCTCACCAGCTCCTGGTTCCCGTCCCAGCTCCCCAAGCCTCTTTAACCTTCTCCAATTCTGTCAACAAACACTGACATCCCATCTACTATGTGCCAGTGATTATGCAAGGTGCTGGATGACAAAGAGTCCTCCCCTCCCAGAACTGACAGTCTAGGCAGGGAGACAGAAAATAAACAAGTCATCCCACAAGTGCTCAGGGAATTGCCCACAGTAATAAGTGATGGGAAAGGAAAAGGAAAAGGAAGGTGCTCTGGAGAAGCTAATTGCAGATGGGGTGGTCAGGGAGGGAGGGCTTCTCTGAGGAGGTGACATTTGTTCTGAGACCTAAAGTGCATTGATGAGCCAGCCATACAAAGCACGGAAGGAAGAGTGTACCAGGTGGAGAGGACAGCTTGTGCAAAGGCCTTGAGGTGGGAAACAATATGGCACCTTTAAGCAACTAAGAGGAGGCCAAAGCAGCTACAGGAGAGGGAGGGAGGGGTGCAGGGGTCAGTCCCAAGACTGCCTGGGCCTGCTCAGCTCCCTCCTGTGGCCTCTTTGCCCCATCCCCTAGGCTCCCCCAGGGAGAGGCTCCAGGTGCTGGGCCAGGGCTGGGTGAATAATAAGGTTACACGTGCCCCTTCTTCCCCCTTTCCTGCAGGAGGAGCATAAAGAGCTCTTTCTTTCTGCTTATTAATAGCTCTGATTAAATTATCTCTGAAAAACCTATGTGGTGTGCACCAATGGGGGCTCAGCTCCCTCCAGACTCTGGCCTAGATTACGGTAACAAGGGCAGGTGAGGCAACTGGGGGCTGGGGAGGGAGGCTAGGGCAGGCCTGCTCCCCCACCAGGACAAAGCTCAGTCTTGGCCTCCCTGCCTCCTTCCCCAGCCCCAGCTCAGCGCCTGACCTACCTCCACTCTTGCACAGTTCTCCCTCACTTGGGACACTAGGCCTTTGCATTACTGTTCCCTCTGCCTGTCCCCTTGGCTACCTCCTACTTTTTCGCAAGGCAGTTGATCAGTCCTTCCACCATCACCAGCCCACCAGCTAGTTCAGGCGCCTGCTCTGTGCTTTTCCCCCTCCCCTGTTACCCTGAATCATAACTGTTGTTACCTTATGCCCCCATGAAACAAGTTCCACAAGGTCAAGGGCTATGTTGTGTATGGATCATCACTGAATCCCCAGTGGCTGGCACAGAGCAGGTACTTAGGAAATGTATGAATGAATGAATTAGCAGAGTTAAAGAGGGAAGGAGCATGACTAACCTTATATAAATGGGAGGGTAGGAACAAAAGCTCCAGACTCCAGGCCCCTTGAGCAGTGTCCTTGTGGCAATTAACCCCATTTCACAGGTGGGGAAAACTGAGGCAGACAGCAGATGGGTCACATGGATAGTAACCTAAAGAGTGAAGATCCAAACCCAGGCAGGCTGATTCTATTCCCCCCTCCTCTCCCTGCTTTCCCTGGCCCCACAGGGAAACAAGACAAAAGCCTACCACAGTCATTCACTGATTCAGAGATTAATTCAATAAACCTTTATGGACTACTGACTGTAAGCCAGGACTGTGTTATGATAAGGCAGTTTAAATTCAGCCCCTGCCCTCACGGAGCCCTAGGTTAGTGGGGAAGACTCTCCCATCAGTGGGCCACTATAAAATAGATGGGTACATCTATGAAGGGCAAGTGCTCCCGCCTTGAGGGCAGTAGTCAGGGAATGCTTCCCAGAGGAGGTGGTACCCTAGCTGAAATCTGAAGGAGGAACAACCTACCTGGAGAGAGGATATTCTCGGTGGAGGGAACAGCATGGACAAAGACCTGGAAGCCAGAGGATGGGAGAATGTGCAATTATTTCAGCAAGGCTGGTATGTAGGGGGTCGACAGGAGTAGGAAGGAATGAGGTGCTCTCTGCGCCTGCCTCTTGGACTCCTGGCTGGAGCCAGGGTTCAGGGACAGGCTGCCTGGTGGTTCTGTGGACTGTGGTAAATCCATCTTAACACTGTCTCCATTCACATAATGCAGAGTTATTAGACACAACCAAGGTGGGGAGCAGTGGCAGGGAGGCCTGACTTCAGGGGGTGTGGGTGTGGGGAGTGGTGTGGGCTGGGAGGCACTGTGAGTGTCGGGCAGGGCACATCTGAAGGACTGAGGCTGAGCATCTGCAAGGCATTCACCTGCCTGGAGGATGTGACAGGCACCTGGAAGACTGAGCTCCGTAGCTACCTTCATGCCTACTGCTGTCTGAAATCCCACTGTGAGCACATGGCCTCACAGACTGTCGGAGATGGAGGGGCCTTTGAGATCCTGAACCTCTGTCTGTACCCTGGGGTCACGTGGGGACCTTTAGAGGCTACTGAGGCGGAAAGGGGGTGCCAACTCCGGAGAGTCTGATTGGTAGGGCTGGGTTATGAGCCCCACCCTCCACTTTACAGCAGAGGAAACTGAGGTGTGGAGAGAAGAAGAAACTTGACCTCAAGTGGCTGTACAACCAGTGGCTGGTACAGGGAGAAATAAATCAAGGTCAGGGGCTCTGGTGTTGGAGAGCCAGTTCTGTCACTGTGTGACCTTACTGCAAGTCACATGGCCTTCCTCAGCGGTAGGGTGGGGAGAACAATCAAAAAGACTTCACAAGTTGCTGTCAGGGTAAAAGGAGATAGAAATAATGTGATATAAATAGGACTGAGCATAATGCTGCACACATAGTAGGTGTCAAGTCATGGAAACCTACAAGGGAAAAAAATTCCAAACTTTGCAAAAATGATTGTGTGATCCTGCTGCCTTCTCCCCATCCTGCCCTCTTTTCCTTCCTGGGGTTTTGCTTGTCACTGTCCCTTGACCTGCACCCGGCTTGAGTCTGGCTGTGCATTCTCCCGTCTGTCCACACCCTGGGTTCACCCAGTGTGTTGCCGGGGCAACCTGCCTGATGTCACTGTCAGCCCTGATGGCTGGCCCTGAGCCGAAGCTGCTGGTGGCTGGATCATATTTCCAGGTAAATCCCTACCCCCACTCCAGCTCCAGGGGTGTTGGGTGGGGCGGCCAGGAGAACTAGAGCAGGGCACCCAGGCAGGGAGCTGCTGGCAATGGCATGCATGGCAGCCTGAAACAGGGCCAGCTCTTGCCCTAGATAAGGCAGCAGGTGGCCTACTTGGCCTGGCCCTGGAGCATCCCTGCCGGCGCCTCTCCCAGACTCTGGGTAGGGGTGGGTTGGCTCCTAAAAGTAGGTTAGGGCCCAACTATAATCAGCCCATTCCCCTGGGTATATTCACCAGGGTCTCCAAAGCTCTCTCCCTCTAGATGACCATACTGGGCATTTACTGAGCATTTACTGTGTTCTGAGTCCTTTCCACACAATAATTCACTTTGCCCCACAACTCTGTAATGTGGCAATTATGATACACACACAGGAAACTGAGGCACAGAGTCATGAAGGTAAGTGTCCAAGGCCAACAGCTGGCAAGGACAGGGCTGGAATCCCATTCAGGTTCCTTGGGGTTCCAGCGGCCACACGGACATAGCCTGAGGGAGGTGGGAGGCATTCTGGCTGCTGCTTTGCATTTTTGTAAGCATCCGGAGGTTTTTTCCTGGAAAGCTGGCTCCTCCACTTTCTGTGTGATGGACACAGGGCAACTGAGGGCATTACCCCTCCCAGGACTCAATTTCTCCAGCTGTAAAATGGGACTGCTAAGAAGGCCACCCATAGGATATCAGGCAGACCAAATGAGAACCTATGGAGCTGCTTCGAAAGTAAAAGACAAGGTGCCGTATAGTTTGATGGACTCAAAGTGTGGACCCCAGATGATACTGTGCCTCAGTTTCACCACCTGTTACATGGGGCAGAATACCAGTGCCTGCTTCCCATATATCTGGTGTGGATTCCATGAGGTGGAACTTGCCAAGAGCTCAGCATAGTGTCTGGGTATATATTAGTGCTCCACAGATGGAAACTGTGATACCAAAAATGTATCGCTGCCCAAAATATGCCTTGGGGTATAACACTCAGGACAGTGTGTCACTTCACGTCTCTTAACCTCAATTTCCTCTATAAATTGGGAGTATATT
>JAVSCE010010855.1:0-61183 GCA_032199065.1 Smutsia gigantea
CCAAGTCCCCCCAGTGCCCGCTCCAGAAGAGCCAGAGAGGAGTTATGGACACTAAGTCACTTATAAAAATTATCCCATTAGATCCTACAAGGAAGGTAATTTTATTGTACCCATTTGGCAGATGAGGAAACAGAGATAAAGTGAAGTTTCTCACAGCCAGCTCTCAAACCCAGGCTTTGGTCGCAAAAGACAGGCATGTGCAGGTAGTCAGGCACTTAGACCGCACCGAGTCCTCCCGGCAGCCCTGACCTGTGTCCCTGCCCACAGTGACTCGGCTGGCCCGGGCATGGCAGACCCAGTGGCGGGCATCGCAGGCTCGGCAGCCAAGAGCGTGCGCCCTTTCTGCTCAAGTGAGGCCTACGTGGAGGCCATGAAGGAGGACCTGGCCGAATGGCTCAACGCCTTGTACGGCCTGGGTCTTCCAGGTGGTGGCGATGGCTTCCTGACAGGGCTGGCCACGGGCACCACCCTGTGCCAACATGCCAACGCTGTCACTGAGGCTGCCCGAGCATTGGCCGCCACCCGCCCTGCCCGTGGTGTGGCCTTCCAGACACACAGCGTGGTGCCCGGCTCCTTTGTGGCCCGCGACAACGTGGCCACCTTCATTGGCTGGTGCCGCACGGAGCTGGGTGTACCGGAAGTGCTCATGTTTGAGACCGAGGACCTGGTGCTGCGAAAGAACGAGAAAAGCGTGGTGCTGTGCTTGCTGGAGGTGGCGCGGCGCGGAGCCCGCCTCGGCCTGCTCGCCCCTCGCCTCGTGCAGTTCGAACAGGAGATCGAGCAGGAGCTGCGCGCCGCGCCCCAGGCCCCCGCCGCCCCCGCCAGTGAGGAGGACGCCATCGGAAACGCCGTTGCTCCTGGGGCCCCCACGCGTGGGCCCCGCATGACGCCTAGCGACCTGCGCAACCTGGATGAGCTGGTGAGTTCTCTGACGGGCGCACCCCGCTGGCGCCTGCTTACGCGGGCCTACCCCACGCCATGTCCCAGGGACCAGACGGCAGAGCCCGTGCGGTCCCTGAACTTCTCGGGGTCTACCCTGGTGTCTGCAGGACAGCCTGCCCAGGGAAATGGTGCGTATATTGAACTTCAAGTGTATACCTGGCCCCAAGGAGATGGAAGAGGCCCAGAAAGGGAGGTGCTGGGTGAGGTCACACAGCCCAGCTGGGCTCGGGATGAAATCTGGGCTCCGCTGCACGATCTCCCTGATTCCTTTGTGTGCCGCCTGTGCACCAGATAAGCGCTGTGTAGTCCTTCAACCTGGGGCTGATTTGAGCCCCTCCTGTATGCCCACCCTGCATTCCAGAGCTAGGCAGTTTCATCTACATCACAGAGCTCAAGTGGGTGCCCACAACGCTTGTCAAGGTGTCTGGCACACAGTAGGGGCTCTGAGGCCCCTTGCACTCCCCAGGGCCCTGCACACGTCATTTACCTGGGAAGGGAAACCAAGTCCAGAGCTGCTGCTGTCTGAGCGGGAAGCCCTGTTAGGAGCTGCAGGGTTAATTCTCAGCATAGGACGTGCCACACCATTTCCCCAGCTCCCTCCTTTTCCCAGGACCTGGGTGGCCCTGACGCCCCTGCAGCAGAGTCAAGAGTTGTCTTATCAGGAGGGTAGGACTACGATGTGACTGTCCTGGCCGGGGGTAGCCGGAGGACCACGGGCAGAGGCTGCCACCCCACCCTCACCCTGGCCTTGTGTCACTGGAGGCTCCACCTGCTTGCTCATTTCCTCCAGTTCTGCTATGGGTGGGGAGGCCGGCGGCGCCCCCACATAGCCAACCTGGCAGGTCTCAGCCAGCGGGGCCATGCGGGCAGATGTGTGCCCACCAGGTGGGGTGGCCCATGTGCGTGTTGGTGTGTGCAGGTGCCCCACGTACCTGTGGCATCTGCACTCCTGTCCCATGACCCACCTCCTTCCAGGACCTGGCCTCCCTGTGGGCTTCAGCCTTCATGTCTGAGAAGAGGGTGAAGAGCGAGTGACGAAAGGCTCCAGGGCTCCCTCAGGTTCAGGGGCTGTGGGGATGTACCTCGTTGGTGGCCCCAGGCCCTGGCCCAACCACAGTCCCACCATCTTATCCTGGTCAGCAACCTGACCCCTGATAGTCAAAGGGGAAGGCGAACCGGTAAAAGGTCAAGTGCAGAGGCTGCACCCAAGTCTGGGCAACACAGTCCATGCTGTTTCCTGGAAGCCCTTACTTCCTCCTAACCCTGGAGCTGCTGACATCAGACCCCACGAGGAGGGGCTGAGCCCTGATGGCCAGCTTCTCCTCTTTGGTCTCAGGTGAGGGAGATCTTGGGCCATTGCACCTGTCCAGACCAGTTTCCCATGATCAAGGTCTCAGAAGGAAAGTACCGCGTGGGAGACTCCAGCCTGCTCATCTTTGTGCGAGTAAGGGTGTGGGGCTGCCCAGCAGGCAGGCAGGGGCCCAGGGGCTGGGCCGCTGGGCCCAGGGGACAGGCGGTGACCTGCCCGCGCTGTCCCACAGGTGCTGAGGAGCCACGTGATGGTGCGCGTGGGCGGCGGCTGGGACACGCTGGAGCGCTACCTGGACAAGCACGACCCCTGCCGCTGCCCCTCCTCCGGTGGGTGCCCACGGGGGGCGGCGGGTGGGGCGCTCTCTGCGGCTCCGCCCCTCACGTGCCGCCTGTCCTCTCTCTCCGCAGCCCACCGCCCACCCCAGCCGAGGGCCTGCACCTTCTCCCCACAGAGGGTGTCACCCTCCCCCAGCCCTCGTGCGGGCAGCCCAGTCCCAGGGAGTGAACGCCGGGGCTCCCGGCCCGAGGTGACAGCCACTGGCTTACGCAGCTCAAAGGAGGGGACTGAGGCCCCACTCAGGTGAGAGGCAGGAGGACATGGGCTTAAAGGGTCCAGAGGTACGGGTTGGAGGCGTCCCTCCACCATGGCTGAGTGACGAAGGAGCCTGTGCTCTGGAGTGACTCACACCCTGGGAAAAGTTCCCGTGGGTGGGGGCGGGCCTGGCTTCCCATCTCCTTGGCAACCCAACCAACCAAACAACACAGCTGGGCGGGCCCTGGGGGGGGGTTGCGGACGCCAGTCCAACCCCGCTTCCCTCAGCCTGCCTGCCCAGGAAACGGGAGGCCTGGGGAGGGGGAGCCTGGGCCTTGCTCCTTCCGCTGCCTTGGCGTGAGGGGCAGCCCTGGCTGCAGGAAGCTGCTGCTGCCTCTCACTTCTCCCTGGAAGTCCCCAGGATGGACAGAAGCTCCTGACAGCCCCCACCCCCTCACGCCACCCTACCCTAGGTGTCTTCCCTGTCCCCTGGCACACGTCTGCTGGGCCCTTCCTCTCTCTGCCCTTTCTGCAGACCAGTCCTTCTCCCGGGTGCCCCATCTCTCTCTCTCTGTCTCTGTCTCCCAGGGCCCGAGACCAGCTGCCCCCCCATCCCCGCTCCCGCCGCTACTCTGGGGACAGCGACTCCTCAGCCTCCTCAGCCCAGAGTGGCCCCCTGGGTGCCCTCAGTGAAGACTCAGGCACTGGCCCCCGGAGGGAGCGGCCCAGCCAGCGGCTGACCACGGGCACCCCTGCCTCCCCAAGGCGGCCCCCTGCTCCACGCAGCCAGTCCCGAGACCAGCTGGATCGGGGACGGCCCCTTGGGGCCCCAGGAGGCAGGGGAGCCCAGCTGTCGGCCCCCAGCCCTGCCCGGCGGGCCCGGAGCCAGAGCCGGGAGGAGCAGGTTGTGCTGCTCGTGCGTAGGGACCGAGATGGGCAGCACTCGTGGGTGGCACGGGGCAGAGGCAGCAGGGGCTCCGGCAGGAGCAGCCCCCAGACTCCCCGTGCCCGAAGCCCTGCAGCCCCCTGGCCTCCCCGGGTCTCCAGCCCCGGTCCAGAGTTGGGCACCACACCAGCCAGCGTCTTCCGCACCCCGCTGCAGCTTGACCCGAAGCAGGAGCAGCAACTGATCCGACGCCTAGAGGAGGAATTTCTGGCCAATGCCCGAGCCCTTGAGGCTGCTGCTAGTGGGACCCCCACTGGACCAGCCCCTGACCCGGCTCAGGCCCCAGACCCTCCAGCCCCTGATTCTGCCTACTGTTCCTCCAGCTCCTCCTCTTCATCCCTCAGTGTCCTGGGTGGCAAGTGTGGCCAACCTGGGGACTCTGGCAGGATGGCCAATGGGCTGGCCAAGCCTCGAGGCCCAGCCCTATCTAGCTCTTCTGATGAAGGCAGCCCCTGCCCTGGTGTGGGGACCCCATCAGATGTACCTGAGTGCCCCCTGGCTGGCCCAGAGCCCCCAAGGACCTGGGCGCGTGGCCGGATGGACACACAGCCGGACCGAAAACCCTCACGCATCCCCACCCCACGGGGCCCCCGCCGCCCATCTGGACCCACGGAGCCTGGAGCCTGGCACAGCCTGCACTCGGTCAGTCCAAGAGCTGAGCCTCATTCCTGGATGTGATGGACCAGCCCAGATGCCCCCAGGCCCCCTATTCCTTCTCCTTCTCCTCCTTTGTGGCCTTAACCCCTCTGCATCAGGGAGCCCCCCACCCCCGGCCTCTTGGGTACCAGACCTCATGGGACCAGACCCCTTGGGACCACATGGCACAATGGAACCTCTGTTGTACATTCCGGTTGGGGGATAAGTGTTGCTATTTAATTACTAATATTATTGACTGCCTTAGAGGAGGCTGGGCCAGCCCAGTGAGGGCCGTTGCTGAGGTCCTGTGGCCCCATAGAGCCTGACAATAAAGTATTGTTCCAGCCACTTGTGTCTGCTTCTTGGGGACTTAGCTTTGGAGCCATCACATCCTTTTGGGAGCCCTCATCACATGTTGGGATTCTGGAGTTTGCCGCCAAAAGGCAATTCTAGGTTTAGGACTGTGCCACCCAGCCCAGAAATGCCAGACTCACTCTTATGTCCCCTTTTATTACCTCCTGAGAGGTGTGACTTAATATTTTGTCCATTGAAGCTCCAGGAGCAGCCTAAGAGCTCCCAATCAGATTCAGAGCCATGTCCCCTCCATCCAATGGGATGGTGACTCAACAGATCTTGTCCAGTGGAGTTTGGGGCCTGGCTGGGTCCATTGAGGCTCAAAGAGTCCTGCAGCCCAGAAGACTAGGTGAGAGGTTTCCTTACACAATCAGGGAGACTTTGTTCTGTCCAATCCAAGAGAAACTGGGCAATCTCGTCCAGTCCAGGTCCACGGTTGCTCCAATTAAGCTGCCCCTCCCCACCCCCGTTGTCGTCCAATTCAGTCACATGAGGCTGCAGCGCGCCGGATGCAGCGCCCCCTGCAGGCGCAGGGCCGGGTGCGCAGGGCGCGCGCGCACTAGAGCGCAGCGCAGCAACTCGCGGAAGAGACGCAGCACGTGCCAGTTGTACTTTGCGGAGCACTCGAGGTAGCCGCAGCGCCAGCCCCTACGCACCAGGGCGGCCAGCGCGCGCCGAGGCCCGAAGCGCAGCCGCTGCCGGTCCCGTTTGTTGCCAACCACGAGAATGGGCACCTCGGGTGCCCCCGCCGGCCTGGGGGCCAGAAGGGGATGAGGGCCGCAGTGTACTCCTCAATTGTCCCCGGGAGTATCCGGGCCCGGCGAGGCCAGGCCGGAGGACCGGACCCCACGGCCGGAGAATCCCCCAAGTGGGTACATACGCTCAGGATTATATCCTCCTGAGGCCAGAGACCCCCCAGCAAACACCAGACCTGTGGCTCAGAGACCGCATACTGCTGGAGACCTTCCCAAGGACAAAGGCCTGAGACCGGGCCCACGACGCCGGAAGAACCCACCCACTCCCCTCGTGCAAAGGCCAGACCAGACAGGCAAAAGCCGCCCCCGCGTCCCCGACACACACCTCCGGCGGCGTCCCCACCTGGTCTCCGAGATGCGCTGCCGCAGCGCCTTCACGTAGTCGAAACTGTCCGGGCTGCAGATGTCGTAGACGAGCACGAAGGCGTCCGTGTCCTGCAAGCTCCAGTCCTTAGAGTCGGGCCACTCCTGGCGGTGGGAGGCTGGAGTTTGCGGGAGACCTCTTTCCACTCCCCCACACCCAGATCTTCTGACCCCACAGTTCATCCTCAGGCCTAGATTGTGCGCGTCCTCTATGCACCCTCGACCTGCTGTCCTAATGGTCACCAGGGTAAAATTTCCAAACGAGACTGAAGCCAGTCAACTACCAGCCCTCCTTCACTGTCCCTCCTCTGTGCCCACCCTCTATCTTCATCCCCCTTCCAGCCTTCCACAGCTCAACATGGGTCAGACCCGCCCCTTCCTAGACACCCTCCCCGGATAGGACTGCCTCTGAGACTAATCCCAAAGCATTGGGCCAGCGTTCCCTACACCTAGCAATCAGACTACTGATTGCCGGCAGCTGCACCCCCTTCGGCCTCCCAGCCTACGCACGTGTTCTTGCCGCCTGGAAGGCTTTTAGCACTTCTCTTAACCAAAACTTCACTCATTCTTTCAGGTACAGCCCAAATGCTACCCCTTCCAGGAAGCCCTGCTTAATCTTGCTTGCACTTTTCTCTTCTCCTCTCAGAGACATCCAGATCATAGGACTCAATATCTGTCCGGACTTTGCACAATTACTAAATGAGTTTTTGCTTCAGGTCACAGGAATGAGGGAGCAGAAAATAACCCCCTAAAAGTACTTCCAATGTCTAGACCCAGCCTCTTCCACTGCAGCTCTGCTCAAGGCTCCAAACACAATGCTCACCCTCAGGGAGGAACACGACTGTGCCCTTCCTCGCACCGATGTAGACCCATCAGCAGAGGCAGGCAGATACAGAGTCTCATAAGTCACCAAAGAAAAAACACTTTGCAAGATCGCCCGGCCTTGGGCCCAGGCTTGGGTAACTCCTGGCCCAGCGAGAAGGGGTGAAACACGCAGGACACTCATTCATCCTTCAATCCATGAACACTGTAGGGCGCCCCAGGGCCGTCCACGGACATGCACCTGTGCACATAGCACCCCCTACCCAACACCCACACCCACACGCTGTCACACGCCCCTGCCCAGCCTTCAAGCCGCTACCTCTAGACTCCCGGGGCTCTGACCCGGGCGAGTGCCGTCGCCGTCACGGATGCTCAGGTCGTAGACGGCGCCGTCGAGCAGCACCGCAGGCCGGTAGAGTCGCGGGCCGTCAGTGGGCCGGTGGCGCTCAGGGTAGTCACCGAACAGGAACTGGCGGATGATGGCCGTCTTGCCCACGCCTGGGGCGCCCAGCACGGCCACCCGCAGGCTGCCCCCCATGGCCCTCGCGCGCTGCCGCGCCCTGCGCTGGGAAGCCTCATGGGCGGGCGCCTTGCCGTGCGCCCCGAGCGCCCTGGCCCGTGCGCCCCAGCCCCGCCGCACTCCTCATCGTCCCCGGGAGCACCCGGGTCCGTTGAGGCCAGGCCGGAGGACCGAGCTGGCGGCGGGAGGGGACACAGTCAACGGAGCAGGCCGACGGTGGATGCACGAACAGCTCCGGCGGGTGCCGAAGCTCAGGAGAGAACAGACTCGGCGCGCGGCGCGCAGACGCCGCCTCCGCCCCGCAGCGCGACTGGAGGCGCCGGCGGCGGCGGAGCACCAGGGTCCGACCCCCTCGCCGCGCGGGTCCCGCAGCCGAGCGGGGCGCGGGAGGCGGCGCTGCCTCTAGGTGCCTCCGTCCCTCCCTCCTCCTCTCGCTCGGGATCCCGAAGTCGCCGCCCCAGCCAGCGGCGCGAGCGAGCGGAGCCTCCTTGAGGCAGCGATGAGGTAACCGTGCGCCCGCTCGGCCTACCGCCCCCTGCCCGCCCGGGACGCCCCTCCCCGGAAGGGTCACGGGAAGGTGACTGGGGCGCAGGGAGCCCGGGGAGGGACCCAGCCCCCTCCGCGTGCGGCGCTCCTCTCACCCGCTCCAAAATAGAAGTCGCTTCCCGCCCACGTCCGCTCTCCAAACATCTCTCCCTACCAGAGACGGCTCCAGACAAACCCGGCCCGCGGGGAACAGGCAGCCCGGCTCGGATCTGACCCCAGCTGTGTGACCTTGGGCGAGTGGCCGCGCTGGGCTGGCTCCGCACCCGACAAAGGCAGACACGGTTTCTTGGGAACCTGTTAGGTGCCAGGCCCTTCACTAAACTACTACCTACATGAACCTTGAATCTGCAGCCTCAACCCGGTATCTCCGTTTGAGAGGAGAAAACAGGCCAGAGAGGGGCCTCTGTCCCAAGGCTGGGGGGCAGTAGATGGCCCCTGACCCATGGCCCTGTGGCCTCCTCTAGGGGCACTCTTACCTTACTCCTGGCTGTAGGAGTAAACGGCCAGCACTAAAAATATGTCAAGTGGCTGTCCTCAAGGGGCGGCTAGAGAGCGTGTGCTGAGCCCAGTACACACCAGATCACAATTCTGGTGCAACTAGCCCCAAATCCCGTCCCAACAAGGCTGAAAGACCCAGAAGTTGGTCCACACCCCTCCGGTCATTGCTAAGGCTGAATATCCTGCCCCAGTCTCCACCTGTAGCTTTCCTCAAAGCCTAAATCCCAGCTCCTTGGAGCTGCTGAGATGCTCCATCCCCATCACAGCTTGCAGAGTCGGGGTTTGCCCAGCACATCCTCTGCCTCTACTTGCATCCTGCCTACAGACTGGGGCTCCTGCATCTCTGACCAGATGCACAGGTACTGGGTGAAATGCACAAACAACTCTATGTTTCTGCACTGACAAGGGGCTTTCACTTATCAGTCTCTTCAACAAACACTCCCAATATTGCTGCTCTCTGGGATGCTGCGATGGATTCAGAAAAGAAGCAGCCCTACCTTAGGAGAGGTCTTAGAACACCTGGGATCCAGGAGCTAAGAGCACAGACAACATGCGCCCCAGCCTGGGGGAAGTGGAGGAGGAAGGAGGAGCTAAGTAAGCCCTGCAGTGCGGAGCCTCCTCCAGGGAGCAGGCATGGCAACCAGAGGGTGTTTCTCCAGGGCACTGCTGTTTCCATCCTCCCACCCTGGAGCAGTGACCTGGGTCTGCTTTCACTCTTCTTCTCAGCCACTAGAGAGCTCAGAGTCAGATTTGTGGTTACTTCTCCAGGGAACCTTGTTCCAGGTCTTTTAGTCCAATGAATAGGGACTCCGGGCTTTATCTTCCTTTCCTGTCATGCTTTTCCCCTTCACCCTGTTTCCCCTCTCACTTTGTAACTCTCCAGGCATCTGGGTTTTGTGAGCTGCCTCAGTTCCACTGAAGAACAAGACGGAGTCAATAAACTAAGCCACCTGTACCTTTTAGGAGTCAGCAGAGTGTGGGGCTGACATGAGGATGGTCTTCCTTAAGGTGCTCGGTGGAGCCCCCCTCCCTGGCCTGGCACACCCTCTCTTGCTCCTGCCCTTCCTCGGGAGCCATACCTCAGTATCCCTCCCCTGGAAACCCTCCCTTGCTTTATTTCTGACCGAGTGCCTTCTTGGGCAGTGCTTCTTCAGGAACAGCAGAACAGGGTTGTGTGGGGGACATCTCCGGTTTCTCAGTGCATGGTTTTGGAATGATGGAGGACACCCTGGGCAGGGAATGGCCTAAAGCTCCCCCGGAGCCCTGCAGGCTCCCCAGGAGGACATATTCTCCAGGAAGCGCCTGCATGGGCATCACTAGCAGCAGTCCCCACTTATCAAGGTCCTGTGATGTGCCAGGCCCTGCCCCGCAGCTGTGAGCACCCCGAGGCCGGCGGGGCGTGATGATCTGCCCAAGGCTGTCAAGCAGGAACGTGACGGCACAGGCACTGGGATCCAGGGCCTCAGGCCCCCAAGCCTGACTTTCTGAGCAGCCCAACTTCATCTGGGCCCTGGGGCCAGAAGGCCTTCAGGAGGAGGTCAGCAGGAGCCTGTGGCCCTGTAGGGAGAGACTTTGAGGAAGCCCCTGTCACCCATGGTGACTGAGCTGAACTCTGACAGGAGTGGGCAGCCCTGGTGCTGGGCGTCCCAAAGAAGTTGGAGAACTAGGGCTGCCTGTCTGCCTGGGATGGGAATTTCGAAGTTTCTCTCTGAGTCTCCCCCTCCTTCCCCAGAGGAGGCAGCTGGGCTGCAGCCCCGTGCTCTTCACATGCTACCATCCAGCGCGGCAGGGAGCGCCCACCAAGCACCCATGCGCCTGTCCCTTCAGCACACAGGACCCAGCTCCAGGCACACAGGGCCAAGCTGGTCACCACCTGCTCTCCGTGACCTATGAGAGAGACAGACATGCAGCCAGGCACTGACAGACTGGAAACCGGAGCACTGGCCTGGGTCAGGCGTGGAGTCTGAGGGGGTCCAGGGGACACCAGCCTGGCCCCAGCTGGGGACTCGGGAAGGGCCTGATGTCACACCTAAGCCGAGTCCTAAAGGATTAAGCCACAGAAGGTGGGGTGGTTGGGAAGGTAGTTGAGAGGGCCTGGGCAGGGACAAGGCACTGGGTAGAGAATTCTGTGTCCCCAAGTTCATTGCCCAAAGCCTCCCAATGCCAGCCATCCGGGTGTTTCCCCCACTGGCTGATCTTTGCCCACACAGCTTCTTCCCGACTGGCCTGATTTTGGTCCTTCCCTGGGTCAAGCACCCTGGACTGCATCCGGCACCCAGGGCTACGCCACTAACCTTCAACTAGGTCTGTCCTGACTGTTAACCACAGTGCCACACCACTTGTCCCAGCAGTAACTCACCTCCCAAGCCACGAATGAGGGGGTTCCCTGACCTCTCAGATGCTTGGCACACAGGGAGTCCTTTGTCATCATCATCATGCCTCGCACTGAGTGTAGCTGGTCAGCCTCCTGAAGGCATGGAGTCCCATAGCCATCAGGACAGAAGGAGGCAGCACCAGGCAGTGCATCTGGGCCCGTAAGTGAAGCCTCTTGAGTTTGAAACGTCCTCCTGGGGGTGCGCAAGTTACTTAGACTCTGTGAACCTCAGTTTCCTTTTCTGTAAAAGGAGATAATAATAGTCCTGACCTCACAGAGTTGTTGAGAATGAGTTGTAGACGAAATGAGATGAAACAGTGAAAAACAAGACAGTTTAGTAAGACTAAAAGAGGGCAAAATTTGTATATATAAAACAATTATGTCTTTACATGCCACTAGCTACTAGTTACAAAACAAAATCGAAGTGTGTGTGTGTCCACACAGGTGAACTGTGCATGCTGGCATTTCCTAGCTCTGTCTGGCCTAGAAGTGCCACCCCAGAGGCAACAAGCACACCCAGCACCCAGATCTTGGCTCTTAAAACCACTCTCCAATAAAAAGAACCAGGCTCCTTGGAGAGATGGCTGATGCTAAGGTTCCAAACCTAGCAGGACAAACACAAGATGAGCATGGAGTATCTCATAATGCTGGAATGGAAAGGAAGGAAGCTGCAGACGAAACGAAAGGACGGTGGCTTGTCAAAGGCACAGAGCCTACTTGAAAGAGCTCCCAATGGCCAAGTGGAATAATTTAAGCAAAAAAAAAATTTTTTTTGATTGAATTGGACTTTTTGAATTAAACCCAAATTATACAATAAATACCCATGGGTCCAAACTAATATAAATGATTGAATTAATAAATAAATGCAGGAGAAGAAACAAATGGTCCTTACAGAAGAATTCCCAATAGTTTATGTAGCTCCTCTGCCACCACGGTCTTTTCTGGGTGTGGATGGACCGCACTTACTGACTTGCTTCCAAGGAACAGAGTGTATAAAGGGGGAGAGAGTAACTTCACCAGGGAGAAAGGTGGAAACACTACATTGGCCAAGGGACCCGGGCTGACCCAACAGTGATGAGTCCTGTTGATAGTGTGTACCCCCGATCTGATGATCAGTAATTCGCCTCTCTGGTCTTCCTCCTAAAAACCCGTCTAACCATGAGAAAAACATCTGACAAACTCCAATTGAGGGATGAACTACAGCATACCTGACCAGGGCTCTTGAAATTGTCAAGGGTGTGAAAAACCAAGTCTGAGAACCTCTTGCAGACCAGAGGAGAGGGAGAAATGACATTGACATGGATCGTGGGATCCAGGAAAAGAATGAAGACATGAGTGGGAAAACTGGTGAAATCTGAATAAAGTCTGGAATTTAGTTTAAAAATTATATATAGTTTTTTATTTATTTTCTGTATTATTCCTATATTTGCTATATATTAATATATACTTACTTCATAAGTATACATATAGAAAAGAATGGAAAACACCCCATTTACAAAAGGAGCCCAAAACAGAAAATACTCATGAGTCTATGTAAGAAAAATGTGCATGCAAGAACTTTTAAGTAAAGAAAAATTAAAATATTACAGACACGTAAAAGCACGACCAACAGAGGCATTTATTCCTCTCCGTAATGTTTTCAAAACATTAATAAGATTACTGTCATTATTCACATCATTCTCCAGAAGAGAATGTCAATTCTCCATAAGTTAATATAAATTAATATAAAAATTGACGTGATCCAAATAAAAATAATACCATCAATTTTTTTTTGAAAAGCCAAACAAGTGCTAAAATTTAAATGGGACAAAGAGGATGAATAAGAAGTACTATAAATTATGAAAATAATAAAGGTACAATACTTTAAAAATAAAACAGAGGCCAATGAATAGACATTCTCTGGTAGAGAACAGAGTCCAGAAAAGAATTCATATATTATGTGGAAATTCAGTATATGATACAAATGACATTTAAAATCTATGGAGAAAAGATGAATTATTCAGTGAATGGTGTGGAGACAACTGGGTAACCATCTGGGAAAGGAGAAAGTTGGATCCCTCACCTTGTTCTAACATAAACCCCAGATGGAGAAAGATCAAAATGCAAATTTTGATCAAATGCAAATAAGATCAGACAAGTACCAGAAAGAAGAGATTAGAAGAAGACTACATGAAAAACAAGTTCAGCATGGAGAAGTAAAAAGCAGTTACAAAATGGGGGGAAACAATGACAAATGAGCATGAAAAACCAATGACCATATAGAAAAATGGGCAAAAAAGTATGAAGACAGCTCACAGAAAAGGATGTGCATGTGACTCGAAAACACATGAACAGAGGCACTTTTAAAACATAGGAAGATGGCATTTCCCCCCGTGGGGTTGGCACCCATCAACACACTGGGTTGAGGGTGCAGGGGAACTGGCATCTTCTTCCTGGCTGGTGGGAATATAAATTAGAGGATTTTTAGCCACAGCTGTTAAAGTTATGAATGCACCTACCTTTGACCCGGCAATTCCTGTCTGAGGAAATTTATCAGCGTATGAAAGTGAATATTATTTACGGGATCACTTGTACTAGTGCCACCACAGACCCAGCTTGGTGGAGGTTGAGGGGGCACTGGTTCATGATGGCACGTTTATTCAACGGAGAGCCACACAGCTGTTACCAGAAGGCATGAGGACGCCCTCTCCAATGGATTGATTACAGAAAATGCTCCACGATAGAAGTGTGCCGATCAGGGTATATGCCACGCTATCCTTTGCTTTAAAAATGGAAAAAAACACATTAGACTTGTTGAGTCACTTTGGAAGGTAACATTGGTTCCTTTGCAGAGAGGAATGAGGAGTAGGATTTTTCACTTTTTTTTTTTTTTGCCTTTTGGATCTGGAACCATGTGAATGCATTGCTTTTCCAAAACACGAACTAAAATTTAAGATGTAAAATGCGTATCCCTGCTGGAGCAGCAATTCTGGGGCTAGTCCTACGGCTACGTTTGCACCTGTGAGCGAGGATGTAGCTAGGAAGACATTCACTGCCTCACCGCCTGCACTCACAGAAGATGGAAACAGCCTGAATGCCCATCTGGAGGCGTCAGCTGGTGGCGGCCCGCACTGGTCATGTCTACAGTGTGCTGTCATTTGTTTAGTAAATATCTCCGTGGATTTGCTTATATTCAGCACAGAATATGCCTGGACAAAAATCTAGCAACGATCTTTTACCGTGGTTCAGTCACTCCCTCCATAAGAAAACAAATGAAAACACAAAGCAAACCACTAGTTGAAGATTAAAAAAAATGTGAAATGAGGTCGCACTGCCTTAGCACAGCGTCTGGCACATGGAGAACCCAGCAGGTCCCTGGATATTCATTGGGTCTTCCAGAAAGAACTGGTTGTTGTGGTTGAACTCCCACCTGGCTGGGAAGACCTGGGCCACTGGAGAATCTTCTGCAGGATGACAAGTCCCCTGCAGGGTGTCAGGCCGGAGGCCGGAGCACGGAGCACATCAGGACCAGGCCCCATGAGGAGGGAGAGGAGGCACGTGATGGGTCCTCACAGAGGTGAGTGGGGACAGGGAAGATGAAAGGGCTCAGAGGGGGTGCAGATTGGATATTCCCCCAAAGCACTTCTCATAAAGGCCTGGGCCCTGGGTTGCTTGCTTCCTGACACAGCACTGTGGGAACTCGAGGAGGCTCTCTCTGCCTTAGTTTCTCCCTGTGTACATTAAGACTCTGGTGGGTTCCATTATGCTGGGCACTGTGGCTGAGTAAGGGATGAAATCATGGGAAGGTCCTGCCCACAACTGCCTGAGGCCCAAGCACAGCATGACTTAGGAGGGCGAACCCAAGATGTCAGATGACAGTCCAAGGCCCTCTGTCCAACCAGGCCAGCTTTTCTCATTGGCTCTTCCCCCTCACCCAGAGGCTTGGCCCTGGACCTCCAGTCACCCGTCATCACCTCCACTGGAAACAGCTATTCTACATTTAAACTTTTCTGCCCTTGGGGCAGAGGCATGGGGACAGCAAGTTGTAAGGCCCTGGGTGGCTGAGCTGGCAGGTGGCAGGGAGGGGCCATATCTCTGGCAGTGCACTCACAGGGTTTTTGGGTGGGAGCCAGTGCCCCAGGCAGCCAGGGACAGCAGGCGACATGGCAGGCCAGCGGAATAGTCTTTCTCATCAGGGTGCAAAACTCTGTTACTCTTGTGCATAGCCGAGGGGCCTCCAGCTGAGCTGGGGCAGGGCCTCTGAGCCCAGGACTTTCAGGTGGGATGAGCCCGGCTGTGCAGTTAAGGACCTTGTTAAGTTCTCAACTTGCGATCCCCAGGGCCACATGGAGATGGCCCAGGGTCAGAGGTGGGGCCGTGCAGGGCTAGGTGCTCCCGCTGTCCCTCAGCCCGTGAGCTGGGAAGGCAGCAGCACAGGGAATGGCTGTGCTGGATGGGGCAAGCTGCACCCAGGCTGCTCCTCCCTCAGAGGCAGGCTGAAGGCCACCGGCCACCAGGCCCGGAGAACCACCCGCAGCTCGGCCACTGGAGCCCAGCCTGGGTTCTGGCTGACCTTCCCTAGGACCCAGGCCAGTGGCAGGGCTGGGGCCACAAGGAGTGTCCTTGGTGGCAGCCAGCTCAGCACTGCATTCAGCCTGCCTGCCCGCCCTCTTCCTCCCACAGCTGCCCTGGATCACAGCACCTCCCTGCAGCTCCTGGGAGCCTCTCCCATGACAGGGAGCTGAGGAAAACCAAAACGGCCATCAGCCCTCCCTGCCAATGTCAAAAGGCAAGGCAGCTCGGGTGGAGGTCGAGGGTAGGAGAGGTGCCAGGGAGACCAGCAGGCCTCAGAAGTCAGTTTTTAAGGACAGTGTGGAGGAAGGGTGCTATCCTCAGACTGCCAGGAGAGGGCCCAGGCCCACAGCTGGCTGGAGCCCTTGACCCTGGGCTCAGGACTCAGAAGAGCCTCAGGACCTGACACACTGGCCAGGGACACACTTCACGTCATCATTTTTATTCACTTTCTCTTTTTGAAAATAAGAGTAAACATACAATATATATTCTCTATGTATATGAGTTACTGTAGGGGTCAGAAAACCATCTTCAGTTACTCGGAGGCAATTTTCAATTCTGACATTTGGTGGAGGGGAAAAAACTCCATGATTGCCAAAAGCAGAATCCTTCTTTATTATTAAACAACAGTAACAGGAAAACCTAATGCTGTCAGACACAACTGAACTTAGGAGGCCAGGAATAGGGTGGTGGACCTAAGGAGAAACTCCAGACAGGAAGCCCCCGCTCGCCTGAGCACCCCCTCCCTCGGCCTGGTCACTGCTTCAGGAGCCCAGGGGATGCCGTGGAATGTACCCAGGCAGTGACCCTCCTCAGGGGCAGGAGGGGCACGAGCAGGGGAGCAGACCCAGGCAGGGGCTCTGGAAGCTTCGGTCTGGTCTTCCCCATGTACATCAGCAGTTGGGGGGCTGCGGCCTGAGTGGCGTCTCCCCAAAGCCCCAGCCTGGGCAGGTGCAGAGGGGGAGGTGAGGCTGCAGCGGCTGTAGGAGCCCCAGACCCTGACAGAGGAGCTCTCCTGGTGCCATGGGACCCTCCATACACCCGGCCGGGCCCATCCCACAAGAGCTGGTGGTGGGGAGGGCCTCTAACACCAACCCAAGAGAGACCGAGAGGCGGGGTGCTTCCGGGCTGGGAGACTGAGGTGAGAATGGCACACTCGCCCTTCAGGAATTGAGGGAAGGAAGAGAAGAACCCTGGGTCTCCCTGTCCGGCTTCTGTCTCCTTTGGTTCCCTCCTCACCCGACCCTACATGTCAGCAGCAACAGAAGAGGGGAGTCCTGGGCACAGGAATAAACTGAGATTTTGCTCCACGAGGGGTGCTGCCCTGCCCTGAGGATGTAGGTGGGTGCTTGCATTTGGATCCAGGGGGCCCGTGAGTGGCCAGGACCCCTGCTCAGCCTCTCCGCAAGAAGGAGGTGCTGCCACTCCCAGGGGGCTACCGACAGGGCTGGCAGAAGGCCGGGGTGGGTGCTGGACGGGGCCTCAGTTCTTGAGGATGGTCTCATAGGCCTGGTACACGTGCTGGGAGACCTCTGGCGCTCGACACTTCAGGGAGAGCTGTAGGGGGAGAGAGGGGCCGGGGAACACAAAGCACTCATTCCCAGGGCTCCTCTCTAGGGCTGAGAAGGGATGCAGGGCAGGAAGAGGGGGCAGGAACCAGATGAAGTGTGGTGCACACGCGTGGCCTGGTGGCGGCAGCGTGGCTGGGGCAGATGTGCAGTAAAGCAGAGGGTGGGCTGCGCAGCCAGCCAGGCGTGCACCAAATACACTTGCAGCCCACTCGCCTGCTGTCAGCCGGGCCACCGCAGCCCTGCGGGCCAGCAGTGGTGTGAATCAGGAGCTGGGAGCTGTCAGGCAGTGCCAGGCCCCCCACATCCCAGCACAGGGGCGGGGAAGGAGCAGCTGTCTGCCTGGGGAGCTGGAAGTTTTTCCTGGGTGAGTACAGGTGGAGGAGAGACACCTGCGGCCACCTCTCCTGCCAAAATCAGGCTTCTGAAGGCTGTGATTAGGAAGGGGGAGGGGCAGGTGGGCCCCGGAAGTCAACCTCGGTTGCCCACAGGACCTCCAGCCTACTTTGAAGGGCTCTGTGCACACTGTGTGTGTTGGGAAGCATCACACAATTGGGGCCACCTGGCTGGGAAGCACTGGGGTGTCAGCAAAGTGCACCCGGCCCTTCTGCCTGCAGTCTGCATGCAAGTCTGCAGCTTTGGAGAGCAGTGGGATGAAGCAAGGTAAGGGGAACCAGGCGTGCACTGGAGCCAGGCCAGGAGACTGGGTGTGCAAGGTACGGATGGGGAGGGTAGAGGGGAAAGAGGAAGAGAAAAGCAATCCGCTAACCTCCAAGTCCTGCACCACGGGCACCAGCAGGGAAGGTGGGCATGCAGCAACCAAACACAGGGAGATGGAAGTTACCACCACCGAAGCCACTGCCCCAGCCCCCACCCAACCACCCAACACCGCCAGCGCTAGGGCCAGCGGGGCCCCAGGAGCTACGTCTGGAGGGCCATGCCTGCCAGAGACTTGGGTGCAGGGGGAGAAGCAAAGCCTGGGGCTCCCTGAGGGCCTGGAACAGCAGCATGGCCTCCAGGAAAACAAGTGCTCCTTGGAAGCTCGGTCCCGACTGGGCTCTGTCTCAGAGGCTGGCAAGGACTTGCTGCTGGAATTGATGTCCTCCCAGGCAGGCACTCAGGCAGGAGGAGGGGGAGGAGGGCCAGGGTCTGGGCACAGCAGTGCCACTTCCCAGTCAGGCAGGCCTCAGGCCAACTGTGCCGCCTCCCAGGGCCCTCACTAAATCTACTAGTCCAACTCACTGTTCTGAGACCCAGGTTGATGTTGTATCTGGGTAACTTGGTGGGACTGAGTTGGATGTTTTCTAAGGTCCCTTCCAGGGACAAAATTCGGATGCTCATTCACGCCAGACTCAAAGGGACCCCAGCCTGGCTGGCCTAGAGCTGACCCCTGGCCCGGGAGAGCAGAGGTAGGAAAGGCTGCCCAAGAGGGAGGCAGAGGCCCCGAGGCTGGCAGGGCAGGAGCAGGGGCCCTCACCGTGAGGCTGGGGTTGCCTGGCTGGATGCGCAGCTCCGCCAGCACCCAGATGCCGTTGGTCAGCTTCAGGGACTGGTAGAGCATGTCCTGGCCCTCCACATTCCTCTTGGCAACCGTGAAGATGTTGCTGCTCTGTAGCCGGCTGCTCACAGCCTCTGGGGGTCAGAAGGCCCCCCAAGTCAGTGTGGGGAGGGCCCGGGGTGCAGGCAGGGGCAGCGTGTACTCGGGGCTGGGGACGCAAGAGCCCTACCCGCACGGAGGGGGCAGTCTCTGATCGGGAACTGAGCTTCATTCTCATTGGGGATGTCCTTCCACGTGGCCAGGAACAGCTGCCGGTCTGGTGGGGGTGCACAGGAGATGGGACCCCGATGAATCTGAGGCCCCGATCAATAACACTCGGCAAGAAATGGGGCTGTGGGAGGAGGGTGCCACCCTGATGCTGAAGGCAGGCACGAGCTCCATCACAGCACCCTGCTTCCCTGAGGAAACCCTCAGCTATGGGGAGACGGCCACCAGCGCTGCTCCCAGAGGACCCTCAGCTTCCTGCCTCTGGGCCCTGAATCTCTCCTTGCCAGCACCCACATGTACACTGCTCCTGCTCTGGTCCCGAGCAGCCTACTTATTAGTCATAGCCTGAATCAGAGTCCTTCCGTGGTGACTGGGAGATGATGTGAGCCAAGGGCCCCACACAGCACCAGGCTGGAAATGAGCCCTCCAGGCACTGGGATGAGTCCTCTCGGGCTCCAACCAGGAAATGGGCATCAAATGTAAGACACGGGGTGGGCTCCCTGCCTATGGGAGCCCATGCGACAACCGTCTAGAGGCTGTTGGCAAGGCTGAGGGGTGGAGGAGAAAAACCCAGAGGAGCGAGAGAGCTCTGGCACAGCACAGTCCATCCGGCCAGAGCTGGGTAGTCAACCCTGGGGCCCTGATGGGTGTGACCCTTGCTCCAGGCTCTGCAGACTCATGGACTCCATCACGGGCAAAACCATCCATCAGTTCCAGGGACCCCAGGTGCACCCTCAGGACTCACCCATCTTCCCATCCTCCACAAAGAGGATGTGCAGTGGGTACAAAGTGCTGAAGTAGAAGACATCAATGTTGTTCTTCACAGCCACCTGGGAACAAGAGGGCCCCAGTTGGTCCCTGAAGCTTGATAGCACCTCTGAGGCTCCAGGAAGGGCCGGCTCTCTGCACCCCCACACCTGAGCAGGCTCCTTCACATGCTTTCTCTGGTAACCACACCCCTTCGTTCCCTCTGATAGGGCCTCCCCTGACACATCTGTAACCAAGAGCATGACTCCACAGACACAGCCCTTTGCCAACACCAGCCAGGCCCCAGACCTCTCCACCAGTCTCCTCCCCTGGGGTGCTTGGCCCTGCCTGGAACACACCTGGAGGTTGTTCAGAGGCTCCATCTTCATTACTGAGCCCACCGTATTGAGAGGCAGGGAGAGCTCCACGGTCTGGTTGGGGCTGAGTGGTGCATGCACCTGGAGGGGGGCGGCGGGGGCCAGGCCAAAGCTGGGGAGAGAGAAGCCCCCATGGGGAAGACAGGGAGAGCAGGTGCTGACACAGGATGGGTGGGTTCCTTGAGCTCTGGCACTGGGCAGCGGTTGGCGAGCCTCTCCGGCAAGCCAGCCTCTGCCCAGCTCCGGGCCCAGGACATAAGGACAAGTTCCTGACCCTCACCCCCACCCCTCAATGGCCATGTGGACAGGAGGAAAAGAGCTCTGGGCTGGCCACAGGCCTGAAGTCCATCCTTGCTCTTCATTCTCCTCTGGGCGAGGCACCAGGTGGGCACAAGCACGGCTTGCCCTGTCCCACCCTGGAGGAGCTCCATCTAATACCAGGGGCTGAACTATAAGCTTCCTCTAACTGAAAAGTCTGTGACGACCCAAGTCTCTGCCTCCAATCCCCATCTCCTGGGAGGGACATGACCATCCCAAGTGAGATGCCAGACTTTATGGTCTGGGCTAGAACTGGCCAGGTCACAAAGTCAGGCCACAGAGAGATTCAGGAAAGCCCTGCTTCCCAGTATAGCAGCACACTGGCAAATCATGGATCCCATGAGTGTGAGAGACGCCCTGTCCACAGGCTCTGGGAAGGTAAGTCACAAGAATAGTGACTGGGACCCGGAATCGAGCGCTCACTGTGCCCAGGCTGGGCATTTGATGTATACTAATTCCTATCCTCATAAAAACAGCAACAGGCACACATTCTCCCATTTCCCAGACACAGAAAAGGGCAAGCCTATGCCCAGACCTACAGGTGCACAGCATGAGCTGCCTGATCCCAGCCTGTGCTCTGCCCACCATGGCAATCAGGCCTCCCTGGGATACAGTGGGAGACAATGTGGGGAACCCTAGGCCCTGTGGTGGTCTGGCACTCCAGGCTTTCCTGGAAGCTCCTCCACTGCCTGCTGTGTGCTCCTGGGCAAGACACAGGCCCTCTCTGAGCCCTGGTGTCATTACTTATTACAAGAGGATAACAGCGTTGACCTCACCGGGCTGTCAGGTGTCTCAAGTGAGACAATATACTCCTAAAGCCCTTGGCACAGGGCCTAGAACCCAGGAAGTTTTCAACCCACAGTAAGTTTGTGGCAAGCCATCAGCAGGACTTCTGTTACAGGGGCACTGCTATGGCCTCCGGGGTCAGGTGAGGGCAAGCAGCTGAGCTGCCACCACCCTCCCCCATCTGACCGAGGGTCGGGACCCAGGGGCCTGCGGGATCCTCCTGAGGAAGCAGCCCCTTCAGTCAACTTCTTAGAGGCTCAGTTTGCTCATCAGCAGAGCTGCTCAGGAAGAAGGATCATCAGGAGGGGCTGCGTGAGTTCCCCAGAGAGCCCTGTCCTGGCCGCCTGTCCACCCAGACCCTGGTGGTGCCAGACAGGAGGCAGGGGCCCCAACGGGTGAGGGGCCCAGGGCAGCCACCAGTTTGAGGCCTTGTCTGGCCATTTCATCCTTTGCCACATGGGGGAGGCTGGCAGGCAGGCAGGCCCACTCCCCTCTCAGCCTTCTTCGAGCTGGGCCCTGAGATGGGAACAACCCCTGTTATGTGGGGTGCTTTCCAGGGGTGGACTACTAGGCTGGAGCAGGGGTTTTTGTCAGTAAAACACTCTTTTGAGCAGAGAAGGCAAAAATAAGGGGAGATGACCTACCCCCTCTGCCTGGTGCTTTTGGGTCCACGTAGGGGTCATGGTGGGGGTAGATCACTGCTTTAGAGCATCTGGGCTCGAGGCGTGGTTGTGAGGAATATCCACGTGCACCAGGCCCCTCCCAGCCCCAGCTTCTGCCTACAGTCCCCAGGGCGGGCTCCTGTCAGGCTGGCCTCCGCCAGGCTGGCCTCGGAAGCTCACCTGTTGCGGTTGAACTGGATGGCAAAGTCGGTCATGACCTGCAGGGCCTTATTGGTCAGCTGCAGGTCCATGGAGATGGAGCCCACCTGGCGGGTGAAGGTGCCTGAGATCTCCAACCCCTTGGCCTTCATGGCGGGGAGCCAGACCTGCAGGAAAAGATAGTGGGGAGGGGCTCACGTTTGTCACTTCCCCAAAACTCAGCCGACCTGAGGGGCCCCTTCCACCCCACCTGCCTCTTACTCTCAGGGGTGCCCCAGATTGGCCACACCTGCTTTTACCACTAGGGAATGACCATGTGTATCTTGGGATAAGAGGAACGATCCTGCGTGGCCCACCCAGGGTGTGGCCATGTATGGGAGCAGCTCAGGGTAGGGAGGAGCTTGGGGTGCTCAAGGGCTGACCTGAGTCTTCAGAGGTCCAAGAAGGAATGCTCAATACGTAGGACTGAGGAAGGCGACAAGACAAGCGGGCCCTGCCAGCCTTCGGACAAGCCAAGGAGACTCGAGAGGCCAAGAGCATCGTGGGCTCCAGCCAGAGCCTGAGGTCTCCCTGGCCGCCACAGTCTGTCCTTCCTCACTGAGGGAAGGGCTGGCCTATAATTGGAGAAACTGGTCTGATCAAGGACAGGACCCAAGAGAACCCCTGACTGGCAGGCCCTCTGCTGCATGGCTGCCTTTGTCTTAGCTCCAGAACTGCCTCCCCTGGGAAGCCCGCCCCCAGGTTCCGTCCCTATGTTCATGCTGCAGTGACATTTTAGCAATGAACATGAGCCTGTGTCTGTCTCCCCTGCACCCAGCCAGCTCTTTGAGGGAAAGGCTCTGCTTTTCTATCTTTATTTACATCCTCAGCTTGAAGCTTGGTGTGGAGTTGGTATTCAGGGAGCGTTTGCTGAGCAAAACAGCTTGAATCGAAGCCCTGCCCATGAAGGACACCCATGGGTATCATGCAAATGCCCCTCAGGCCATTATTCTCACTTGGAAGGCTCTCAAGCTCCTGAGGTCAAAAGGCTCAGTTTCACCACCACATTTTCCACATCTTCCCCAAGGTGCCTGTGTCAGCCAGCGTCTCACTGTCTCTCAACGTGCCAACACCGGGAGCCTCAGAGCCATCTGGGCCCCTGCCCTCAGCCCACCCCAGCCCTCACAGTCAAACAGCCCAGGTCCTGCCACCACCACCTCCTCCCCCTGCTGCCAGGTTCCCCGCTTCCCTCCTCTCCACAGGCACTGTCTCCCCCGTCAAAGTTCACCAGGTGAGAGAGCAGCCGCCTGTACGGCTGCTCCAGCTCCTCTCTGCCCCCTTTCCACAGCGGCTAAAGTCATCTTTTAAAAATGTGAATCTGATCACGGCACCCGTAGAAACCCCTCCAATCCTGCAGTGCTTCCACTGTGCATGGCCTCCACGGCATGGCGCCCTCCCGCCCAGGCTGGGATTGCAGCTGCTCCTCCGGCCCTCAGGCACACTGCTCCCTCTCCTTGGAGAGGGTTTCCCAAGCCCACCCCAATGCCCCCCGTACTTGCTAACCCTGATCCTCCTTTGCTTTCCCTGGACAGATCTGTGAGGGCAGCGGAATCATGTGCCTTTAGCTCTCAGCTGTGGCTCGGCCGGCAGACAGCATTCAGAGGGCTCCCACACAGTGACGTCCCTGCACCCCGCCCTCCATCAGGCCTCCTTCCACAGGTTCTTGCAGAGCGGCCTCTCTTTTGGTCACCATGTCTGACTGCTGAGGGTGGGGACCTCGTCTTTCTTGGTCACTGTGGGTTCATGGAGTCTAGCACAGGTCCTAACACAGAGATAACCCTCAACATTTACTGAAGGAATCAGTGAACTGTCACCACCCACTGGTCCAAGTGCTTGAGGAATTCCTAGTTCTTGTACCCAGAGAGCCTCATCCCCCCCGACCAACAGGAAGTTGGGGATGTATTTATCGCCACAGGCAGGGCAGAGAAATGCACAGAGAAAGACAATTCTAGGTAGTCACAGTGCTGTTAGGAAATTCAGAGGACATACCTACAGCTTCTGAAGGGAAAGTGCACCCACATTTGGGAAACTCCTGTGACTAAGCTAGTGGAGAAAGTCCTGCCCATGCTGCAAGGATTCCTCCTCCAGGCAGCCTGCCCTGAGTGCTCCTGACCTGGGGACCCCCTCACTTCTCATTTCTAGCCCTCGCTGGTGGTACACCCATGTGATCCTCCACTCAGAGCAGGGGCAGCATCTGTTAAAATGAACACACAAGTGGAGGGCCAGCTTCCCAAGGGCCAGCTCCAGGCTTTGTATTTTTGACAGCTCTGCAGTACCCGGCATGGGTTGGTACCCACAGGGCTGCAGGATTCTTTGCTGTTCTTCTGTCACCCAGTCCTGCCTTAGGCCTATGACCCCGGGCTTCTCACGTGTATGGGTCGGCCTCGTGCATCGGCACAGCCAACCTGGGCAGTAATAGTCAACCGAACATTTTTACATCATACCATGTATCCGCTGTTGTCTCAGTCCTACTGATTCTGACAACCCATGACATCAAGGCAGGCCCACAGGAGGTTCTCAAACATTTTGGGGCATGGTCACATAGGACCGGAGGCTTTGGCCCACCACCCTGCATTGAGTTTCAGACTCTGTCACTTGTCAGCTCTATGACCTTAGGCAAAAGCACTCAGATTTCTCAACCACAAAATGGGAACGACCGTACCACAAGGCTGCCAGGAGTCAGTGGGACGCAGTCTCCGGCGTGAGACCTGCTCTCCCTGTGGGCCCCTCGGGCCCTGACCCTGGGGGCTCTAGCCACCACCAAGGCAGGCGCAGCGGGCGCATTCGGTGAGGGAGGGTGGAGCAGTGCTGGCTCATAGTTCTCCAGTCATGACAGAGGTGTCACTCTACCCCTGAAGCCCAGCTGCACCCTAATCTGGGTAGGGGACCTTGCGACACAGAGAGAGGCTTGGACAGAAAAGGAGGTGGCAGACATGGTGTCGGGACTGAATGCTGAGGGGGATCCAGCCGGGTCCATCCCCTCTGGCAGCACCCTTGATGCTGACTGAACCTCGCCTCCTTAGTGGCAGATCTGAGTGTTCCCATACACCAGACTCAGCTCTCCTTCCCTGCCCCACCCCATCTGCACAGGGCGCCTCCCCTCCACCTCCCCCAAAATCCCTCCTGCCCCATCAGCCGCCACACCCTGCTAGTCCTTGTGCAGGCTGCCACCAGCACGCATCAACCCTGCCAATCTCCTCACAGGGCTCCTTGCTTCTGCTCCACCCGTGCCAATCCATCCTCCATGCTGTAGCCAGAGCGACCTCTAACACAAATCTGTCTCATCTCTGCTTAAAACCTTCCAGGGGCTCTGCTGTGTCAGGACACCCCCACAGCCTGGTGCTACCGACCTCCCCAGCTTCTTCCCTCCCACGTTAATCTCTAATTTGGCCAGGAGTCTTGACAGGGGGTCCTGCCCCTCGGTAGCATGTGGCCATTCTGGGGCATCTTCAGGTGGCACCACGAGGGAGAGGCACTACATTTAGGGTCAGGGATGCTGGACATGCTACCAGGGGGACAACATTCACCAAGTGAGCAAAATGTCCTGCAACCCTTGGGTATGTTCTGCATGGTGTCAACATTCCCTGAAACTGTCAGGAGCCTAACTATGGTGAAAATCAAGGGAAGTCTGCCTGTCTTGTTGGAACTTTACTAGGAGTCAGTCACCACTCCAGAGACTAACGGCACTCCTGGCTGCATGGCTTACAGCACCCGACCTCTGAAGCACTCTGTAAGGTGTGGCCGTCACACTGACCCTGCACTGCTTCTCCAGGTCTTCTGGGGTGGGCAGTGCCCATGCCTTCACAACACCGAGATATAAAATTTTTCTCTCTTACTTTTACGTCTCTTTTATGTAGTGATAGCATCTTATTAATTGATTTTGAAATTCTATGTGTAGGTAGGTTGCACAGTCCACAAATCTTGTTGAAAGACAGGAAAGGAAGGGGGCATGATAAAATGTCTACTACTGATAAGGGGCATAGGATCGGACAGCACTGAGAACCACTGCTCCAACTAGGTGGACTTTTCAGTTCCCTGGCAGGTGCAGGCTCTTTCACCTCCAGGCCTTTCCACAGGCTGTTACCTTCACTTGGAGCCCCCTCTCCACTTCTGCCTGGCTAATTCTGACTTGATCCGGACACCTGAGCTCCAGTGACCCCACTCTGGGAAGCCTTCCCCAGGGTCCTAGCTGACAAACTGTTGCCCCTGGAGCCCAGCCTCACTGGCCTGGGCTGACTGCATGGAAGGGCCATTTAAGGGGCCCACACATCATTCTCTGACTTGTCTCTGCTCCAGCCATGAAAGCAGGTGTGGTACTTACAGCTTTGGGGGCCACATATGATCCTGACAGGGTGCCCACACCACTGGTCAGGTCAAAGAGGTCACTCAGGCCACTGCCCACGGTTGCTCCCAGGTTGGCTGGCACTGCTGCTGCTGGGGGTGCCACAAAGTTGGGGCCCCCGATCTGGAAAAGCAGGGAAAAAGGTCAGAGGCAGGCATCAGAGGCAGGGACCTGAGGGGCCCAGGATGGGTGGAGCCACCAGGCTCTTTAGAAATCAGGGAGGTGGGGCAGGAGGGGAACTGCAGGGCTGCTGTCATATCACTCTAAGTTAAAGAAACAAGACTGAGTGAGGGGGCTGGAGCAGACAGGCCGAGCCCTCCCATGCCCTGCAAGCCTCCAGCCTCAGGAAGGCCTCTGGGAAGGGGCTGGGGACACTCGCAAACTAACATACAGCCCAGAGATAAAAACCCAAGACACACTGCTGTGAGGAGCTGTGCTAGGCCAGTGGCGGTGTGCCCTCCAGGATGCCAGAGAGGGGCCATGGGGACTGAGAGGGCCAGCGATCCTCAGGATGACCATGCAACTTTGTCATAGAGTTAAGTGGGCACGGGGCAAGGAACCAGTGGCAGCTGGATGCCAGGTGGTCAAAGCAGAGGCTGCCAGGATACTGGACAGAAGGCCAGGGCTCAGCAGGGAGGGGCTGCTTTGACATCATCTGACCCTTGGGATGCTGGGCCAGCGGTCTCAGGAGGAGTAGGGACGAAGGCTTGGTGACACAAGGGTTGAACCGTACCCCTTCAGGCTCATCCCCCATCTCCAAGCAGAAGCAGGTAGGGTGAAGAGAACAGGCAGCCATATGCAAAAAAGAAAAGGCAGGAAAGAAGACACAGAGAAACAAGAGAGAGAGGGAAGGAAAGAGGAAAAAGGTTAGTCACTGCTGCTCCATCAGAGATGAGGCTGGTACAAGACTGTGCCAGGCCTAAGAGGGGCCCAGACTGTCTCTCTTAAGAGCACTACTCCCCTGGCTTCACCCCAGCACCCATGTCCTATGTCACGGTCCTTCCTACCCTTTACTGGACTGCAGCCCTGGGACCTGAGCTGGGCATGGCCAAGTACCAGGAGCTGTGCTGTCTCCTCCACCTGGCTATATCAGCCACCTGAAGAAGTCCCAGGGAGATACTCAGGCCAGTCTTATCACCGGCTTTGTACAGGGGAGGAGGGACTGTCCTGGACCTAGCGTGGGCCTCTCTCAGGCCTGCTGGGCTGCTGCCCCCAGCTGATGTAGAGTGTAGGGATAAGGAGACACAGTAAGGTTCTTCCAGCCTCAGAAAGCCAAGGTGCCTGTGGGGGAAGGGACTAAGACAGGCACTCTGCTGCCCCAAGTCTCTGAAGGCTCACTGGTCTGGCAAGGGACTAAGTCCTGTGTCTGCCATTTAACAGCTGTGCGTTCCTGGGAGGGAAGGTCACCTGACCTCTTTAAACCTGTTTTCTCACCTATAAGTAGGGAGCTACATGATCATCTTCACAGGCAGATGTACCTGGGGCCCTTGGTTGTGCCTGGCACAGAGAGGGCAGTCAATGACTGGTCCTTATCATTATCGGTGTCATCCAGAGGGGGTCCCAGGGCATACCAGGCTATCGAGGCCACTGCCAAGGAGGTCCACAGCTCCCATCTGCACCGACGAGGTGGCCAGGGGTGGGCCACTCACAGGGGGGCCAAGGTCCAGGTTGAGGAGATCACCCAGCAGGTCACCTTGGGCAGGGATAACATCTGGCTGCTCACCAGGGGGTGCCCCTGCAGGGGCCGTCTCAGGGCTTTCCGTGCTCTCGCTCCTTCAAGGACACACGATGGAGGGGATCAGCAGGGTTGTGGGGTCAGGCTGTCTCAGAGTTCCCAGTCTCCAGGATCCTCCCCCAGGACAGGCACCTGAGTCTCCGTGATGTCCCAGAAGGGGCTGTCTCTGTGCCCCTCCTCCCCCTCCCATGCCTGATCCATCTTTTCTGCACTCCAAGGAATCCAGCTTCATGAAGATGAGTGAAGGAGGGGCCACCTGCTTTCCCACCACTCAGCCCACTCCAAAGAACAGACTGGATGTCAGTCCCCTCCCGTGCCAACCACTTGGAAGGACAGAGGAGGAGGGTGAGAGTGGGGCTCTGGAAGTAGAAAGAATGGAGCTGAGCCTAGCTCTGCTGGGTGTGGGATGCGGTACCAGGCCCTCGAGCTCTCAATGCCCACCATCCTCATAAATAAGGACATCTCTCAGGGCTGTTGCAAGGATCAAATGAAGTCACCTAGCCAACACCTGGTGTGTAGTAGGCATTCAATAAAAGGACATCAGAATCATAATTTTCCTCAGACTCAGGCCTTGCCAGGGGACATCACATCAGGCCTAAGCGCCTGGGCTACTGAACTGAGGAACCAGGTAGGGGATACTCAGCCCAGTGACTGGCCCACTGCACTCACGAGGCGGTACGGGGCGGCAGGCTCTTGTGCACGACGCCCCGCCCGCCCTCCACAAAGGCGCTGGGGGGCTTGTGGTAGACGGAGGCTAGAGTGCCGATGTAGCAGATAAGCTCATCCAGCAGTGTGGGCTCGATGAGGTCCGTCTCTTCAGAGATGAGCGGCTTCTCGGCCAACACCACCTCCTTAGCAGCCACGGGGTCCGTGGAGAGCAGGCGCCAGTAGATGTAGCCACGGTCCCGCAGGTCTGGGTTATCTGAGTCCTTGGTGAGGCGATGAGAGGCCCGTGAATCTCAGAGCAGAGCAACTGGGGGAAGGGAAGGAGGAGCCCCTCGGCACAACTGCATGATCCAGGCGCAATCACAGGACCAGCCAATGACAGCAGACCTGAGTGCTCCTGAGAACTTGTCCCTGAACCGCTTCAACAGACAAGGGCCTGTCTTCTGGTTTTCCAAGCTAGCCCGGCCTCAAGCAGCATATGCTCACTTTGTCTCCATTCCCTGCTCCCCTCCAGTCTGCCCTTCCTGCCCTCATACAAAGCCTCTGGTTCTCCTGTCCCTCCCTCTCCTCTCTTTCAGTCTGCCTCAACTTCACCACCTGTCCCTACTCTATCTTGATTTGTTTGTGAGCAGGTACCCTGGTTGACTCTGGTGCTAGACCCCCTAGGTGCCAGTCTGAAGGGCAGGACCTCGACATGAAGGTCTGGTGTCTTGGGCTGAAGCGCCCCCCCATGGAGCCAGAGTGGCACTGGGCACAGCAGGGAGGCTGGGGCGCCCACCTGAGTGGCCAAGCTGAGGACCTGCTGCACCAGCTCCTGGGTCTCTGTCGGCTTCTTCAGAAAGAGTTTCACAATGGCTGTCAGTAGCTGCAGCTGGACCTGCATGAAGACAGAGGTGACCAGGAGGAAGTGTGGGCTTCATGTGCAAAGAGTAGAAAAGCAAATAAGGGCTTTATGAAGGAAGAGGGCATTCAAAAGCCCTGGAAGCTAAGAACGGCTTTCCTAGGTTTGCATTGGCCATAAATACAGACTAAGGACAGCAGTGGGTGCTGGTAGTGCTGAAGAGCCTAGACCTCGGTATCACTGCTTGGAAGGAACTGGCCACTTTACTATTTGGCAACCCCCTTCCACCCCAGGTCCCGGAAACCTGTCAGGGCTCTGGGCCTCACAGTGCCTTAAGGAGCTCACAGTTTAAAATGGCAACATGTGTAGCTGGTATACTTCTTAAAGGACCATCTGTCAACAAGCAGAGATGGCGCCAGCGAGGCCCAGGGGAGTGGGCCAACTGGGCCCACAGAGCCAGCTTGTCACTGAGGAGTCCTGCTTCTACGAGAGGGTGGGAACCATTCCTGCCCAGCCCTGGCCTCTCACCCAGCTGCTGACTTCACCTCCTGCTGCCCTCAGCCTGGCCACCACTCCTCACTCCTGGGGTCTCCGGGCTGAATCTGTCCCCGCCAGTTTCTGCAGCCTCTTGCACCCCCTCACCGGTGCTGCCCCACAGTACTGGAAATGCTTTCCAGCTGCCTGGCTATCCTTTGGAGAGCCCCTCGAGGGCAGAGATGTCTGTCACAGTTACATCCTTAGTTATTGCTCGAGCTGGTGCCCAGTGCATAGAAAGCACTTAAGACAAACTCACTGACTAAAAAACACCTCCAAAAGAGCAATTCTCTGCACGCAGTCCTGCAGTAGCCACACCTTATCTTCACCAGTCCCGGGACAAACAGGGCTGTGCCAGGGACAGGTTTGTGGCAGGAGGGTGGGAGGTGGGAATGAGGCTGGTGGCACCTCGTGGAGGAGGGCACTTTCAGAAACAAATGGCTTAATCACCCTGGTAAGCTGGGTGGGCTGAGAGTAGGGGGCAGGATGGAGGGGATGTGGTCTGTTTCTGGGACTAAGTGGTCCAGAGTCATTGTGACTTGGTTACACATAGGCCAATGGCGGAAGAGCAATGGGCAGACTGTTGCCAAGACAGGAGGCAGCCCACAGACTGGCTTTCAGACCTGGCTCCAGCCCCTGGCCGGGCAGCCTAGAAGCAGCCATTCAGCTGAGTCAGGGAGGGAGAGGTGTGGCCTATTTCAGCAGGTTCTTGTGAGTTTTGAAAATGGTGATTTATGGCAGCAGATTTGGAGCTACAGTTAGATCATACCTCATTTGGACCTTGGTTCTATCACTTCCCAGCTAGAAGACCCTGGACAAGCCATTTACCTTCTCTGAGTTGGTTTCCTCATCTATAAAATGGGTATAATGCCTCATAGTGGTAATGGAAGAGTCAATGAGACAAGAAATGTAAAGAACCTATTCTGTATTCTGCTCAATACATAACAGCAGTCATCGTGGTCATTGAGATCACCATGGCCGCCACACAGGGATGCTTTATCAAGTTCTCCCCAACCCAGGTCAGCCGGCTGCCTGGAATCGCTCATCACTCAGGCTGGCTATGCTGCTTGAGAGCTCTGCCATAGGTCCGGCACCCCCTGCACCCCCAGCTGCTGATGCGTTGTGAGCCTGCAGCCCTCCTGCAATGAGGCCACTGCCCCTTCCATCTAGACAGGGGTGAAGTGCAGGCTGGGCTGACATACCATCTTGGCCAAGACTTTCTGAGCTCCCTGTCATGGCTGGAGGGTCCTAGGAGCCTAGCATGAGGGGGCTCAAAGAGACAATCTAAAATAAATTCCCAACTGTGAGGCACTAAACAAATGCTCTTATAAAAGCTTTGAACTGTGCTGTAAACCCAGGAGGCAAAGGGAGCAGGCCATTTAATTAAAACCACCATCACCACCACTCAGCTGAGCTCTGGAGTGGCAGTTTTTACATACATCTTCCGATAAGCTTTGGAGGAACCCTGAGCTGGGAACAAGGAAACAGGCTTGGGAGTTTGACTCGCTCCAGGCCACCCCACAGGGAAGGAGCCTGGCCTGGAAGCTTCAGAACCTTGTCCGTTTCCCCACACCAGGCTCCTACTCAGCTCACCCTTGTCCGACTTCTCTAATACTGACTCTTTCACAGGCTTTGCCTAAGAGGATAAGGCTGCAAAAGATTTACTCTACTATGTGGGCAGAAATACCCCCACAGGACATCCTTTGCAGTAATCCCAGGCAGAACTTGACTGCAGGGCAGAAACCATTCCAGGCCAGGCTTTGCTTCTCAGAGACAAGAGGTTGGTATGGTGGAAGTGAAGGAAGCCCCAGGCCAGGATGACAGCTGGACTTGGCAGGTGGCAGTGGGAGATGGTGGGAGTTGTTACTATTATTTTGTGATGGACATCTGTTGTTTTTGCCCACCCAGCATCTATGCCATCTTCTGGTTAACAAACACTGGCTTTCCTTCAGAATATTGTCCATCCTGGTCTCCATGGATTGAGAGGGACAGCGTCTCACAAATCTGTCCAATCACAATCACAGTGACTGGCTCAAAATAATGTGGGTTACGGGAGTCGCTAAGCTGTAAGGATGTGTCCTGGAACCAGTGACTCATCGTGAGAGCCTGCCGAGGGAGCAGCTGCCCCAGGGAGGCAGAGACGGTCCAGACGCCACTGTCTAAGCACCCTCACCCAGGAGTGCTAGAAGGGAGCTCACTCCCTGGATTTACCAGGGACAGGAACCAGGTGGTCCCCTTTTTTGCCTGGAAGAGTTGGCTTTTACACCAGTTCTCACCAACACCAATGCTACCATCAATGAGTGCTTATTATGAGCTGGGCATGTGTTAAGGACATTACACAAGGCATCCCATTTAACTTTCACAACCACAGGATTCAGGAAAGTCTTATGATCCTCATTTTACAAATGAGGAAACTGAGGCTCAGAGTGGCTGAGGATTAGCCAGGAAGAGGCAGAGAGGGGGGAATCTGGGGTCTCTAATCCTACGGCCCATGCCCTGACCCACCGGGTTATGATGGGAAAGCAAAGATTTCTGTGCACATAAACCGACATTTTAAAGGCCCCTCCATGCAGAAGCAGAAAGTCCCCAGTTCCCAGAAAAGAGAATACACATGAAAAGATGCTCAAGCCCATTCTGAACAGAAATGCAAACAAAACCACACCGAGGTACCCCTCCCTCGCTATCTAGCAGGTTGGCAAAAATAAAGTTTGAGGATAACCTAGGCTGGCAAGGAGGGAAAGAGTGGGCTATCCCACCTCTGAGACAGACCTATAAATCAGGAGGGATTTACACCAAGGAACACCGGGCATGCTTCCAAAATCTCCAATGCACAGGCCTTTTTATCCAAGCATTCTGCTTCTAAGAATCTATCTCCCAGCCGGACTGGCAGGTCTGCCTTACACAGGTGTCCACAGCAAAGTTGTTTAAAAGAACAGAAGACAGACATCTAAATGCCCATTGGGGAGGCTGGTTAAATAAACATGTTATCTCTGCATGAACGACTCCTATGCAGCTGTGAAAGGTTTTCAAATTACTAACGGCAGGGCCTTCAGATAGACTTTTAAGGGGAAAAGGTATAGTGCTGTGTAATCTGAATTTGCACAGTATGCTACCAGTAGTATTTAAAAATAAATGAGAGGAAACATATACAGTTGGTCCTCGTTAACTCGTGGAGTCTGTATTTCAAATTTGCCGATTTGCTAAAATTTACTTGTAACCTCAAAATCAATGCTCATGGCCATTCACAGACACATGCAGAGCAGTGAAAGATGTGAGTTGTCTGACATACACATTCCTAGCTGAGGTCAAAAGAGGTGACGCTCTCTGCCTTTTTGCTTTAGCTCTCAAATTGTAAATAAGTGTCCTTTTCATAGCCTGTTTAGTGCCACATATTTCACAGTTTTGTGCTTTTTCATGATGATTTTGCTGTTTAAAACAGCCCCAAGTGTAGGGCTGAAAGGTTGTCCGGTACTGCTGCTAAGCACAAGCCTGTGATGTGTCTTACAGAGAAAATACTGCTAGATAAGCTTTGGTCAGGCATGAGTTGTAGTGCTGTTGGCCTCAAGTTCAATGTTAATGAATCAAGAATATATGTTAAATAAGGGGTCTTTAAATAGAAACACACAAAAACAAGGTTATATACAGACTGAACCTGTTTCTCCAAGGAACAGTGTTTCAGTACTCACTAATTCAGTGTTTGTGGTGACTTTACAGAACGTAAGGACGATGAATAATGAGAGCTGACTGTTTACATACATATAGGGGTAGGCTTCTGTAAGTATTCCCAAGAAACCAATAAATAATACTGGTGGTCTCTGGAGGAACACGTGGCCAAGACAGCGCTGGGAAGGAGACTTTTCACTACATATTTATATTTTTCAATTTTTAAGCAAGTCAATGTATTACCTATCCATAGGTAAATATGAAATTAGAACAAAACAAGAAGTATTTGCCTGCCTTCAATGCACACCATCACAGACGGTCCTCAGAGTCCCCTTGGGAACTGCAGTATGGGACATAAATGGGGCCACACCTGTCACACACACATCACTCATCTGTCCACACCATCGGCACAGTATTAGGAGGGGCAGGGCCCTCAGGCTGCTGGCCAAAGGCAGGGTTTCAGGGCAGGACGGACCGCAGCGATGCCGAGCTACGGTCACAGCCCATATTCCTGCTTGCGCTGGCCCGCCTGAAGACTCACCTGGGTGCTCTCGTCATGGAAGCCCTCGAGGAAGCTCTCCAGCAGCTCGTCGGCATTGTCAATCCGCTCAGCATACTCGCCCACGATCCAGATCATGGCAGCCCGGGCCTCAGGCTCATCCAGCGAGTCTAGGTTCTCGCACAGGGTGGCGATCACACTCTCATATCTGGGACAAGCGCACAGCCAGCGTGTGAGCAATGCAGGAGCCCAGGCAACCCAGGGGAGGTCCAGCAGGGGTCAAGAGAGACAGGCAGCTGCCTACAAGACTCCAAGAAGGCGCTGAGTAATAAGATTTGAGTTTTAGCTGTTACGTTTTAGTTCTTACTTTGTTCTTAGAAGCAGAGGAGGGGCAGCTCAGGAGAAATAAGAAAAAACAAAGGGTTTCTTTTGAGAATGCTGTTTGTGGCAGTGAGGGAAGCAGGAGGGGAGAGGCTCCCCCTCGCTTCTTCTCCTCCCCATTGCCGTCCCTGCCGAGCCGCATCACCCTCACTGGGAGGGGCAGACACGTACTTGTTAGGGTACTTGCGGAAGATGTCCTTGATGACCACGATGGCTTCCTGGACCACATAGTTGACCTTGGTCTGGATGAGGTCGAGCAGAGTGCTCACACAGCGCTCTGCAGATTGCTGTGTGGGAAGAGGAAAGCGTGGGCAAGGCCTCTGCACCCATTTCCAACAGAACCCCCAGTGACATGCCTTGCCAAGGGCTCAGTCATTCCTTGTCACAGCAGCAGACAGGAGAATACTCTTCCTAAATCACAGGTGGAAGAACTAGTCCAATGGGACGGCCTGGGCACGGTGGGCATATGGGGAGGTGGAATTAAGCTGAAAAGGCCAGCAGAGCTACTGAGAGTGGGAAGGGTCCCTGGAGCTCCTCCAGGCCAAGGCCTGAGGGCAGAGGATGAAGCTCTAGCCTGACCCCACCTCACTTTTAACTGTCATAAAATGGGCTCCCGTGACCAAAATCACTTAGACTGTCTCTGCTTGGACCAGCCCTCCCCTAATCTCCTCCTTATCCCAACACACCGCACTAATGTGCTTGTGCGAGAGATTTCTCAGGATGCCATCCCAGGTGCCAAGGGGGAAAACCCTCAAGGGGCTGGGCGGGGATGACCAGCTGCCCCAGGGTCCCTTAGTCCCCAGTGGACCCATGTAAGGAGAGCTGGCTCAGTGGCCAAGGAACATCTCCATGGGCAGAGAATGGGAGGGATGAAATGCCAGGACGCAGGGGTCTAGATGGCCCTTGGGAGCTTGGAGAAAGGGGCACATGCTGAATCACGTTACTTGCCAAACAGTCAACAGAGCCCTTGCCCATGGCTCCAGGAAATGAAAGCTAAGTCTACTACCCCCCGCTGGGGCCACCCCATCCTCTTAGTCAATGCTGAAGGAAAACCCATGATTCTCATGGGTTCATTTCATCTGCAACAACTTGGAGGTCTAAGGGAGATTAGAAAGCGAGGAGGGGCCCAGCCAAACCAGTGAGTGCCCTGGGCCTCCAGTAGTGAACCTCAGGCCCTCCTGGACCCAAGCTGGCAGATTCTGCTAGAATCAGATTGGTGTCCTGGGCTTAGCTTTGTTCTCCCTGCTCCCCGTGCCAAGGACAAGGTCCCAGAGGCTCACCTCCACCTTGATGGCACAGCGGCCAATGGCTCGCACAGCCTTCCGTACAAAGTCCACATCCACCTCTGTCGCATACTCTTTCAGCTCTGCCAATACCTGTGGCCCGGACAGAGAAGATGGGGTTGGGATATTTTGTGAGGAAACCTCTTGAAGCACCCTGGGCAGTGGGTACACAGACCCCTAGAAGGATGACACTCTGCCTCCTGCGCTAGGTGGAAGGCCCAAGGGAGGCAGAGAGCTGTCAAGTGCCTCCAGAGGAAAGTGAAGGACTAGTTGGCAGAGATGAACAACCCTTGTCTGAGATTAGAACAAATTATTTAGTCACAAAAATATCAGTTAGCATTAGCTGAGTGCTTGCTTACAGAGCCCCATGCTAATAAGCACTCCTCATGAGATCAACTACTAATGGTGAGATCCAGCAGCCTGCCCAGAGACCACAGCTCATTGGTGACGATGCTGTCCAACACCAAAGCCCAGCCACTGCCCTCTGCTGACCTGGGCGATGTTGGCTTGGGAGGCCAGGCGGATCATAATGTCCAGCTTCTCCAGCTTCACGTAGATGGGATCATTGTACTTCACGAAGAAGACCTTCATCTCATGCTTCAGGATCTCTGGCCTGGTTGCAGGGTAGGATTGCCCAAAGAGCAAAAAGCAAGGTATAAGCCCTATGAGAAAACCCCCTCCACATTTGCTGTATCATATCTGGGGTCTGACGTGGAGCCTGACATCTGTGAAGGCAGTCACTGCCATAGCTACACACTTCTGGGCAGAGGGCCCAGCAACCAGCCTAAGCAAGGTTCTGACTGGCCACTGTGCATCCAACCACATCCAAGGAAGGGAAGAAGGAATATGAGCAAGAGACAGTTTATATTTGAGGGGCAGCAGGTACCAGGCAACAGGTATGGAAATCAGAAAGCCCTCGGTTCCAGTACCAGCTTGTGACCTCAGGCCTGCTTCCTCACCCATGAAATGGGAATGACACTGCGTCAGAAAGCATCACCATTGCAGGCCTGAGTCTCTCTGGTGTCTTAAATAGGATGGCCTGGCATCTAGGAGCTTGGCTGTAGGGAGTGTTCTCACCATTCGCTCAATGATAAAGGTAGTTAGATATACCTAGACTATATGTACAATCCAACAATATGGTTTATGCTCAACACCTGCTTTCCTTCTGGAAGTCTAGAATTTTGGTAGCTGCCAATAAAATTTCAGGTTGTTGACTCTCAAATAAGCATCCTTGCAGAGATGTGCTGCTGCATTTTTCTGCTGAGGGAAGAGTGTGCTGTTTATGACCCACCCCCTCAACAGCGGGGAGGGAGCATAAGGAAGCCTGTACATGCACAGTTCCTTCTGACTCCACCGGTATCTTTCTCCCTTATGAGCCAGCTATATAGCCTTTCTATGTCATAGAAAATCTTAGCCGTTAGAACAACTATACGCTGACTCCCTTGAGTCCTTCTAGTGGCCTTCTGAGTGTGGGGGTGGTCCTGGGGACCCTGGCATGGATACCTACATAATAGGGTTATTGTGAGCAATGAATGCAAAGCATCTAGCATGATGGATGCCTGCCTCAGAGAAGGCCCTGGATCATCAGGAGCTGTCTCCAGTGTCACTGCTCTGCCCTCAACTGACACCAGCTACCTCATTTTTCCTTGATGAGGAAACTTGAGAGGTAGAGAGGCTTACACCAGGTCACACATCTAGCGCCAACAAGGGTCACCATACCTATGCCCTTTCCAGACATGACTTCTACACTTAGGACTTGGCAAAAGCTGCCCAACCACGTGACAGGACTGGGCCAGGTGGTGCCTTGGCAGCACAGCCAGCCTCTTAAGAGATTTGCTATGTTATGTTAAATACGGCACAGGGAGCCCTTCAATGCTGATCGGGATCTATAGGTCACCACACCTTACTAAATCCCACACCACTGCTGTGAACCCCTCATCTCATCCTTTTGTTCAGGCACACAGAAAGCTTTCCCACATGCACCTCCCAAACCTTCACAACTGTCCTGACTCCATTGTATCTCTGGGCTCCCAACAATGTCTTAAGAACCAGACTGTTGCTATGATGACAAGGAGTGTGTGTGCTGTTTGCCAAGACGTCTACAGGAGGCCCTGGTCCTCTGAGTAATGTTGACCAGCATCCCTGACCTTTACCCACTAAATGCCAGTAGCATTCCTCAGTTACGACAAGCAAAAATGTCTCCACACATTGCCAAATGTCCCTACACATTGCCAAATGTCCCCTGTGGGACAAAGATGTGTCTGGCTGAGAACCCCTGGGGTAAGCTATCAAGACTTCCCCCACGGTGACAGGTCACAGTCCCTCTGTGCAGGACTCTGAGCCCTGCACACTGAGTGCACACTGCTGCCCATGGAGCATGTGGCAGTCTTGGTACCTTTTCTGCACAATGAGGTTGATGTTGCGCAGAGCCACATACTGCAGCTCGGGCTCGGCCGACAGCAGCGTGACCAGGGGCGGGGCCAGCTTCTTGAGCAACGTGCCATAGTAGTCCAGGTCCTTGGACAGCATCTCCATGAACTTCATCAGCACCTTCACAGCAGACAGCACCACAGCAGAGTTCGCATGGGAAAGCCTGGGGGTGACCCGCTCACAGATGCTGGGATCCGTTCCAAGGGGGCAAACAGGAGGGATAGACAAGGGGAAACACCCTATTTTTAGTAACCAAGACAACACGTCTTGTAGGCAGAAGAACTAGACCCTGGTTCTGCTGCCTAACTGACCCCAAGCAGGTTAAAACCACTCAGCCTCAGTTTCCCCATCTAGGAAATAGAGATGCTGCTGACTCCACAGGGCTGCTGGAGGTTTAAGGAGACAATGCATCTAAAGCACAGAGCACAGTGCCTGGCAGTCAATAAACATTGGATAAATGACAGCTCCTTCCCTTCTCCTGCTGCAAGAGTGTTCAAAAGGGACACGATATCATGTTGGTTAGGACCAGGAGTTCCAGCTGGATGATCTGCACAATTTCTAAGCCAGAGTTTCCTCACCCGTGAAATGGGGACAATGATGCGCCGCCTTCAGAGTTGCTTTAAGGACAATCTAATGCATGGGAAGCACCCCCAGAGCCCCAGGCAGCCAGTGAAAATCCAGCCAGTGGTGATTCTGCTGTCAGCCTCAGGTGACCAGGGACTCTGCCAGCTCCCAGGTCAGGTCCTGGCTTCCGTCTGTACCCGTGACAAGCAGTGAGCTGATAGCCTAAAGCAACACCCCTGAGAGCCTGAGTCTGGCCTCCCTGGAACTGCGTCTGAGGTGGGTCTGTGGGGCAAGGCCCCAGGAAGAAGCCCACTGGAGGCCTGAGGTCCAGCTCATGGTTGGAGCCCCCAGGGATTAAAACAGCTGGGCCAGCAAGCAAGGGGCAGGCTGCTCACCTCTGGGCCTCCCGGTCGTCCTTGGGCGTATAGTTGGCCAGGCAATCCAGGATGAAGATCTGGCCCCACTCGGTGCACTCATTCAGGGCTGTCAGCAGCTTGTTAATGGACTGTGGGTTCAGGTCCAGCAGGTTGCTGCTGGGATGAGACTCAGCAATCTCTGAGAGGGCAGCTACTGCATTTGCCACCACCTGATTGAGAGGGCAGAAGGGGCAGAGGCTGGTGCATGGGGCAGTGGGGCTAATAATGCTAGCCGGTCAGAGGCTGATCTAAAAGGAGTAAGACCCGACGGGCAGGGTCTGGAGTGTAGAAACCCATTCCAAACACTCAACCTACTGACTCCTCTGTAAACTGAAACTAAAATAACTGTACCTGCCATTAAAGACAAAGAATAGGCAAAACAAAACAAAGAAAGATCTAGCTCCGAGAGCCTGAGAACACAAAGCACTTCCAGCTACCTACCACACAGCCCCCGCCTGCCAGGTACAGCAGCTTACTTCAAGGGTTGTCAACTCCGATTCTCAAAGCTAGACGATTCCCACAGAGCCTCTGAGGGCTGCTGGGAACAGATGAGGGCTGGAGTACAGAGGGGTTGCCAGGAGAAGCTCTGGGCCCTCAACCCATTTCCACCCTCTGGTGTTATAAGTGTGTTCCACATGGTTTTCAACTCTTCCCATGACAAACAGTGCTCCAGTGGCCATCCTTATACTGGCTACTCAGTGCTCATGTGTGATCAATGTTTCTATACAACACAGAGTGGGATGGCTGGGCTGAGGGGTTTGTGCATTTCATTTTAAACAAGACCCGCCAAATTGCCCTACAAACTGCTGCCATCACCATGTGAGGTGACAAGTGCCCCTCCCAGCCACATCCTGGCACTCTGTCCTCCAGGCTAAGCTACTTCAAGGGTGACCCTCTACAGCTCTGCAAAAATGTGGGGAAATGGAAGAGAGCTCACCAGTGGTCTTGGTGAGAAGACGGTGACAATGACAATGACTGGAGAAAAGGAGGGCAGTGGTCTTGGCTGCACGCCCACTGTACCAGGCCACACCAGGCACATTACCTTCACAGCTTAAGCCTCACAGCACTCATGCCAGTCATGCAGGATCACACCCCTCTCATTGATAAAGAAAAGAGAGCCCTGGAAGATTAGGTAGCTCGCCCAAGGTTGCACAGCTCATCAGAGAGGGCACAGAGAAGGGAATGCAGATCCAGCTCACGCCACAGATGGTGTCAGAGCCACTGCAGGCGCGAGAACAATTAGTGCTCCCGGCAAGGTTCTGACTCCCAAGAACTGGGGACTGCCTGGTGGAGAGCCAGGCCAAGGTCTTCCCAAGCAACTCAAGAGGTTGTGAGGTGGCACCATGGATGGCAGCAACTTACCATGGGGTTAGAGTCGGAGATGAGGTCTTTAAGGGTGTCCAGGAAGCCCTGGTCCTCTACCAGCTGGGCATTGATGTCGTGGAGCTTGGCCACACACACAGCCGCTGTTTTACGTACATATGGGTCCTCGTCCTTTAGGCACTTCCGGAGCGGCTCACACAGGTACTCTGTGATCTTGTCAACGCGGATGCAACCCATGGTCCGTACAGCCAGAGCCCGGATCAGGGGGTTGGGGTCTTCACAGTCCTGAGGGGAAGCAGCCATTGGCCAGGTACAGGGGCGGGCTGAGTGACATCAGACAGCTGCTGTGGATCTCCCACAAACTGGCTAACAGCACCAAAAGTAAGTGCCACGCATGGGCACCTGGCATTTGCCAGATTCTGTGCTGGGGCTTTAGGCAATGTTGACTCTGATTCCCACAGCAGACATACAATGCTGTTCCCACTCTCCAGGTGTGGGAGCTGAGGCTCTCAGGAAGTTTGGGAGCTCACCAAATCATGGAGTAGAGCTGTGATTCAAGCCCACATCCAGCTACACAACCCCCAAGTTTTCCACTGGGCCACAGAACCCCTCCTTTGCCCATATCTGAGCATCGACAGGACTAGGGGAGCTAAGGTTCTCAAGGTGCATAGAGCTGACAATTCAAGTTCTTGCTTCTTTCTCAATTTGGAGGACAGAAAATGTAGAAATGAGCAAAGTCTAGAAGGGGAACACAGAAGCTCTCAGATGCTTGCTGAATCCTAGTGGGCAAAGGATACCGGGCAATGGCTCATCCAGGAGCACATGGGGATGAACAGGCCTTAGGAAACCTCTAATAGACTGAGTTAGCAGGGTCTGTAGAGCTGATTTTCTGAGAGAATGGGAGCCCTCTGCTGGAAGACCAGGCCCTCAGGTTGGGTGTCAGTGGGCCTGAAAAGCAGCCTGAATGTTTCTACCCAGGGCCATAGTGCCCCATCCCAGGGATCCAGGGGTGCTGGAGCAGAGAGCACCTCTCTCCCTCCTCCCCCGGAGCTCCTATTCACCTTCACAAAGGTGTTGACAGCCATGATGGCCATGTCAGGCTGACTCTTGGCATAGTTCATCAAGTACAGGTACACCAGCTTCTTGAGCTCCAGGTTGTCTGTCTGCATGCAGTTCACCACATCGGGGAAAAGGGCACTGCAAGGTTTAAATGGTGTCAGTGTGGGGAAGGCTGCAGAAAGGAAGAGGAAGATTTTTCAGGCAGCTAAGGGGACAGAAGACAGTGGGTAGGAGGGAAGGAGAATGATAACAGGACTTCCTAGGGGGTGGCATCAGTGGTGCTCTGGTATCCTGAACACCTATGGGTAGAAATGGAATTCCAAAGGGTGATTTTAAAAACAAAAAAAAGTCTTGTGTTCTTTTCACAGGGTTCATAAATAAGCTCTGGCTCTGCCTCTTAGCTAGCAGTAAGAAACTGGGAATTCCTTTATCCCCTCAGTCTCATTTTCCTCATTTTCAGGAAAGGTACCGCAAACCACCCCTTCATAGGGCCCTTGTGATAATTAAAGAAGATAATATACTTAAGGTATCTGTTCCGTGACATCTGGCAGGTGCTAAATAAATGAAAACAATTGTTTTCCTTTCCTGATACTTAATGTGGCTCCTTCCATTGGGCTGCTGGTTCCAGAGGGTTATAGGGAACCAGGGATGGGCGGTGCTGCTTTCACCACAGGGCCAGCTCAGGCGCCTGCTAAAACCCAGCTCAGCATTTACAGCTCACACACTATACACCAGGCTTGGCACTGAAGGCTTTACATACTTGAACTCATTTAACAGCCCTGAGAAGCCAGAGAATTATTCCATTTTACAGAAGATAATACTGAGGCTCATCAAATAACCTGCCTGAGGAGCCGGGTCTGACTCCAAGCCCATGCTCGTAAGTGCTGTTATTCTGGGTGGAACCCTTTCCTACACAGTACCTACCGTCTGATTCACAGGTGTGAAATATGATTAGAGATCAATTTTTGTTTCTGGAATCATTACTTCCCCTCCAGCGTCTTGTGATTTTATGGGCAAGGACATGGTAACATAGAGACTTAAGAGGTCAAAGTGAGCTTCCTGAGCCCCAACAGGCAGGAGTCTAGTCCGTGCTGAAATTGATCCATCACCTTGGAAGATGACAAACCAGGAAGAACGTGGAGGTGGGGGAGGAACAGCTGACTTGCTCTTTCAGGCCCATCACATCAGCAAAACGAGCTCATTTGAGACAGAGGAACAAAGATGCTTCCTCTGTGAGGAGATGGCAGTGGTGTTCTAGTTGAAGGAGAGGGGCTTTGTCCTGAGAAGAATCTGACTTGGACGGAGGCCTTGTTCCCCAGCAGATGCCCTGACCCCTTTGCCATGGTGTCTTCAGCAGGTCTCTCTGCAGGACGGTTTCCCCTGGGGCACTGCTAGGAGGTCCCCTGCTGAGGGCGGCAACCAGATAGGGCAATCCACAGGGAAGTCTGGAGCAGTGTGATCCTGCCATGGACTCAGATGAGGAGCTACTGCACGTCAGCACCACAGCCTATGAGACACGGGGCTGGGCCCAAAGGAGAGGCTAGGGACAAGAGCGCCCTGGATTAGGATTTTGGAAGGGCTGGGCATGAGTCCTAGTTCTGCCATTAACCATGTGACTCTTGGGCAGTCACTGTACACCTCTTTTATTGTTTATTTGGCAGTAAAAACATATCATTACCTACAATACAGGAATTTTAAGGAACTCCTAGGAAAACATAGCTGAAAGCGTTCTGCAGACTCTCAAACACTGTGTAAGTGTTAAGTTGTAAAATCCAGTCCCTGCCCTTGGGGACTTTACCATGCGGTGGGCAGGAAAACATAAGCACACATAAGAAGAAGACTGTCTAGAATTAGTGCTGTGACAGGAACACAGAGCACATGCTGCACATTCAGGCAGTGGGCTGGGGTGTGGAGGGAGACCAACAGACCTTGCATAGGTTTTGAAAGATGGAAAAATGTGCTGGATAAGTGGAAAGGGGAACAGGACATTCCAGGCAGGGGCAGAGCATGAGCCAGGGTACAGCAACATTTCCATACATAATCTCCTGCAGCAACCAGATGCAAGCAGAGGCTGCGAACCGGTGAAAACTCCAGTGTGCAGGTATGCTTTACTTGGACAGGCTCATTTGCTGTGCTTGTTTATTTAATATCATCTGGCAATCTAAACCAGAGAGATTCACAACGAAAAATCCAGATTTCCCATTCTTTTAAAGAATTAGAAGACCAGGCCACTTTCCCCAGTCGGCAGCAGTCTTCTGAAGTCTGACAGGGTTCAGCCACATCTCCTTCATCGCCTGTTGCCATTTCACCTAGTCTACTTTGCTCACTCCATTCCTACCTGACCCCATCAGCATTTGAGCACGTGACCTCCCATTAACAAAACTTTGTTTGGAAAGGGGGTTCATGAAGGGAGCTGCATGAGGGGAGAAACGGATTTCTGGAGATATTCTAACAGAGAGATTTGAACTGGACCCAAGCAATAAAGCCTCCAACCGCCACCCAGCCTACTCCTGCACACCTGACATCTTTGCCCACAGTCATCGATGCAATCACTTTCTTCACTGCCTCCTTCTTCTTCTCCTTCTTGTCACTGTTGAGCTCTGCCTTCAGCTCGAAGATCTCCCCTAAAAAAGGAGGCAGGCATGAGCAATCCATCCCCACCCTGCCAGGGGGCAAGTCCTAGTCCCTGACTTCCAAAAGAATGGGAAGAAGGCAGGAACGTATGACACTGTGCTGCCAGCTGAGGGCAGCTTTAGGTCCCTGGCCTGGGGTGGGACAGGCAGCAAAGAAGGACAACTGCAAGGAGAGGAATTATCAAGATGGAAGCCTAGCGGTCACGCTGAGCTGAGGAGAGAGGAACTGTAAAAGTTACAGAGGTTCTGAGGGAGATAAAGGAGGGAAGGCAGGTCCTGCTCAGCCAGACGGTCAGAAACATTCTGAGGAGAGCCAAGTTCTCAATCACCCACACTTCAAGCCCTCGCGGCAGCATAGGACGGAATCTGGGACAGAAGGTTTGAAGGGAGGGGGTAGACGTTGCTGATTCCCACACTTGGCTCTTCCTCTTTTCCTAGAACCTCCAGTTAAAACAGCCCGCTCGGGGTTTCGCTTCCTGAGCCACAAGTGGTCGCTCAGCTCTGAAAATGGGAATTCAGCTGCCCCACAAGGGCTTGAGCACATAATAAGCTGTTCTTAAGAACTTGATGATCTGGAAAAACAAAATGAGGAAACAGGGTTGCCATGGAGAGGTGGCTAGGGCCCAGAGAGACCCAGTGACAGACCGAGAGACAGCACCTCCTGAACCTCTCTTTAAGCAGATGCCAAACTAAGGGCTTCCCGTGCTTCTCATTTCATCCTCACAACAACTCTGCATTTCCCCCATTTTATAGATGGGCAAATGGAGGCTGTAAGAGGTTTGGTAACTTGCCCAAGGACACATGACTGGTGGGAGACAGGGCCAAGAATCAAAACCAGGTCTGCCAGCTCCAAAGCCCACATGTTCAGGCTGACTGAGGCCACCATTTTGCTTCTCAGAACCCATTTCCTTGTCTGTATTCTCTACCTTGACAGGAGTGTTGAGTTCTCTCATTTAGTACTCAGATGTAAAATACTCATCTCAGCGCTTGGTATTCAGTGGCCTGCATTGAAACTGGCTGATATTATCATTAATTCACCATGTGGCCCTTGTCGTGGACCCCTCCTTTGTAGGAGAGTCCTGGGATTCCCTCTCAAGTTATTGGGGTGGGATGAAGCAGGGACTATTGTGAGGGGAAGCACTGAGCAAGTTCTAGATGGATTTACAGTGAGCAAAAGAAAACTAGCAGGTTTTTATCATGATTGAACAATGTGGAGTTCAGCAAAGAACTTGAGATGAGAGTCAGCAAACAAGGTTAATGAAGAACAATCACACAGCACAGCCCGGGTTAAGGCCACACTGAGGATATTGCTCAACAAGATCTGCAGACCTTGCAGTTCAAACTCACGCCTCTGTAGAGCTGAAAACACACAGCCCTTCTTCCCAAGAGACTAAGGGGGCCATGTCTCTGCTGTGGGATCCACCAGACCACAATGACTTTGACCCTGGGCCTTGCTGCAAGGCTGCCCCTGCTTTGCTTACTGTTTGGTCAGATTCAGTATAACCTGGCCATCAATTGATGGATCTGGGCCTGAGTCACCTCAGCCCCAAAAGGCCGGTGTGGCGAACTTGCGATCTGCCTGCTTCTGAAATGGCTCCTTCCTCTAATGGGCCACAAACCCAATGAGTCACCAAGCCTACCCCGTCAATCAAATACAAGGCATCTGATCTGTCTGCCCCCAGTGCCCCCCCGCTACTTGTTTGGGTACCATCATATCTCATTGTAGCTGTGGTACTGGTGGTTTCCCTGCCTCTCCTTAGCTTTACCTCCTTCAACCCTTTATTAGAATTTGCTTCTGGACTTCCCTTGCTTAAAACCATCACAAATACCAGATATGGACCCTCTACAGACATTCTCTTCAAAAGAAAACCCATACAAACCTCACCACTGACACCCTAATATACTCAGCATTGAGTTCACTCGCTCAGGGCCCTGCACACTGAATCCTGCACACCTCTCCAATCTTCCTGCCATCACACTCTTCAGCAACTTGTGTCCAACTGCTCTCCTTTCCCTGAATGTACCATGGGCATAGCATCTGCTCCCCGCCCTCCCCCACACCACTTTATCTAGCTAGCTCCACCAGGGTCCTCCCACAGCCCCCTGCACTCCTCTTATCAGAGCACCCACTGCCTTTGAGTGTAACTACTATTTAACGATTCTTCTCTGCTCAACCGCAAGCAAAGCCAGTCCAGGACCTGTTTGTCTCCTCCACTGCACTTGCAAGGTGCTCAATAACAATGGGCCACGCTAATAAATAAAGTGCCTGATGGAGGGTTCAGCTGAGCTAGCAATAGATTCTTCATCTGGTTGGCAGGCGTGTGTCAATCTCACTTGGAAGTAAGGAGGGAGGAAGGGCAGGTCAGAAAGATGCTTACAGGGTTAAAGCACATTTGTCAGCCACTACAACAACCTACATTTCCCCAAAAGCAGAAATAACCACAATACCCAACAACATAAGGCTAGCCTAGCAAATTTCAGTACAGCAACTCAATAGACTGATGCTGAGTTGTTAGAACCGTGGGGAAATGTTTATGATAATATCAAATGAAAAACAGGATATAAACTCTGACTTCAACCACATTAAATATGTGTCCATGGATAAGGACCACACACACACACACACACACACATTCCACTGTGGAGTTGCTGATAGGATTGTATGCTTTCTTTCCTCCAGGAAAAAACATCATATTTAACAATTTTAAGCCAAGGGGAACCAAAGAGGGATTTTTTTCTATACTTGGAGCTAATGCTCTTCCTTTCTTGAGTTCTTCAAGAAGTGGTCAATTCCTTATATCATCAACAGTTCTACTTTCTGGATCCACAAGGTTAAAGATGCTCTGAATAATGTCCACCACTCACTTCCAGGCCTCCACCCCCACCACACTCCCCACCTCTGCACGGAGCAAGCAGAAAGGTTGAGCAGGGAAAGCGTAGGACAAGACCCCATAAGAAAACAAACAGTACCTTTCTTGGTCGTGGTGAAATATTTTGAGTCAGTCATTTTGGTCCTTTATCTGGGGACAGGGTCTGTAAGACAGAAGAGAGGTAGCTTTCCATTATATTCCATTTCATTTTCAGTTATGGAGCGTAGGAGGAGGAGAAGGAAGAGAGAAGGATCTAGCACCCTTGTGGTATGGAAAGATAAGAAGCTAACTCTTTACTGGTTATGAATGAAATGTTAGATCATGGCTGATCCGATTTTGGAACGTAATTCGGAAGGATCAAATTTTTCAATGTGCATATCCTTCAACCCAGCAAGTCTAGGAATCTCCCCTATGGAAATACCTGCACAAGGATATAAGGGTTTTGCTTCAGCGCACCACTGGAAATAACTTAAGTGCCCATCAATAAGGAAATGGCTAAATACTCCAGAAATCCACACATTAAAAGGCACTTAACAATCATAGTTCCAGCCTCCCTCTGTGGAGTTCGCTTTGCCCAGCAGTGGTCTAAGTGCTGCACACATGTTAACTCAATAAAGCCTCATCACAGCTTCACTGAGGTACTATCATTACCCCATCTAGTCAAATGAGCTTGGAAAATGCCAAGTTTGAAAAGCTAGGGAGATTTCTTCTCCCCCAACTTTTCTGAGCTTCCCTAACAGTGATATGCAATATTCATATCTATAGAGGGCTCAAATGTACACACTGAAGACTCTATAGCATTCCCCAAATCTAACTGGCCAGTTTTCTCAAAGCATCTCTCAGGACAGGACATCTTCCAGTGCAAAACTGTTGAAGTGCTGTTCTAGGCCAACAGGACAAAAAAAGCTCCCAGGTTCCCTCGTTCATTCAACAAACATTTACTGAGCACATACTCTAATAACCCCAACAGATCCTTTTGGCCAGCAGTTGAAAGATAAAAAGGAGCCACACAGGAGCCAAGTACTCTGGATATATGACAGAGGCTCCTGGGGTGGGTCTAACATTTATTAAGAAGTTATCACTTACTGAGCTCCTATTCCACCCAGGGCTTTACATACATTACCCTATTTAATTTTACAAATAAGGTAACTATTTTTAAATGCCCTTTTACTGATGAGGAAACTGAGGCTCAGGGATATTAAGTAACTTGCCCAAGGTCACATGGCTCTTAAGTGGCTGGATTTGGAGACCATGTCAGGGCAATCTGTCCTCAGCACCTGTGCTTTATTAATGAGGAAATTCTGCTTCTCCCATCTGAGGGAGGCTGGAGCCCTGAAAATGCTAAGGACTCAGTCCAAAAATCTGAGACTTTCAAGTGCAACCTTCCAATTCTACCTGTAGTTTCACATGGTACAGAAACACACAACCGCAAAAACAGACATATGAATGTTCAAAACTCACTCACTTTGTCCCTTCTATTGACTCTATGGAAAAGGCTCAAACACATAAGCCATTAACATCTTGCCAGTATATCACTGTGGATGCAAGATAAGGGTTACTGGTGGGATAGGTATAAGGGGTCAAGGGTCATCACCAGTCTCTGGACACAGAGCCAACAGAGCTTCTCACCAGCCCAACTGGGTTTTCCAGGCTAAGCTTGTATTTACAGCAGGATGGTAGTGGGGCTGTTCCCCAACCGAGACACCCATAGATTTTGCTTTAGTAATCAATGGGAAACAAATATGCCTTGTCCTGGGGCTGCCTTAAATCCTTTGTGGATCCCCATTAGAATAAAGGCTTTGCTGACAAAACAGTATAAAGAGAAAGGCACAATTCTAGTTTCCTTTTGCTTTGCAAGATTGGAAAGGGATGACAGCACTTTTCTGACGAAGCTGTGGGAAGAGCAGAAGAGACCACTGCATCTGGTGATGCTGGTCCCACAGGGTGCTCTAACTTGCAGGTCCCGGCAGCAGGAGTCAGGGCTGTAGACAGACCTACAAAGGAGGACCCACATGTTGGCCTGAGTTCCAGACTTCCTCTGCCTTCATGCCAAGCCCAGGGCTCCATGTGGGGCCAGTGTTCAGTTAATGGTGGTTGAAGGAGATGAAAAGGGGACACTGAAAACCCCAGGGAGCCTCAGCCTGCTCCGTTATGTGACTATTTAGCATTTGTTTTCTACAGTTTACTTTCTTTAAAAATAATTTTCTTTTGAGGACACATAAAGCCACTTTCTCAGAGAAATCTCCCCAACCTAGAGGTTCTTTTTGGAGTGGTGAGAATGAGCAGGTAAATAAGATAATGGGATGTCTGTCACAGCAAAGGGCTGCATGGCTTCAGAAGTCACAGACATAATCAAAAGAGATATTCAAATTAGGAGAGCACCCTGTTTCTCAAGGTTAAATTTAGGCTAAGAATGAAGGCAAAAGGGACTAAAAACCACAGGCCAACAGAATCCCAGAAAGTAACACATAAACCCCTCCAGTATTAAATCTAGAAGGAAATCAAAGTGAATAAAGCAAAAACTACCTTAGATGTCTAACTTCAGTGCTGCCCAGAAATTCTCCCTTCTCCAGAAGAGGAGGCTGACAGGGGTTTTCCCCCTTATCTGTGGGCACAACACAGCATCTGGGGGCTCTATATCCCCAGAACACAACCTGCTGGTGACAGATCTGTGTTGTATGCAACTGCCCAGGCAGAGGTAAGGGTGGTAAAGCTGCTCTTTTGGGGGGATTAAAAAAAGCCAGAGCAGCAGTGAGTCAAACCACAACTGCTGACACCTGTATAGTGCTGAGCTTTTGAAGACACTCATCGCTTTACGGGTGCTAAGCAACTATTCACAAACTTTGAACTGCCACCCAGTGTGCTGGCTCTGGCGCTGCTCTTCTCTGCGGTATCTATTTCACATATCCCTCTGCAGAGGGCCTGATGGGACTGATGATGCAGAAATCGTATCCCTCTGAAGTTGTTTTATACAGGAAATTAAAGTCGAGAAGGAAGGGGAGGTGGGACAAGTGAGAACACTTTTGCAAAGACACCCCAGAGCACAGATTTAAAAAACCTCACTTCACTGTGAAAGATCAACTGCATCGATTTTTTTGATTTAGAATAAAGTTGATATACAATATTATATTGGTTTCAGATGTAAAAAATAGTGACTTGATAATCATACACATTACTAGATGCCTACCATGATAAGCAGTTACCCCATTACCATACCAGGATATTACAGTATTACTGGTTATATCCTCTATGTTCAACTGCACCTTGTTGATCCACTAAAGGTGGCTATTTCCTTGTGTCCTTTCTCTGCAGTTGCCTCTGAGTTTTCAGTGTAAGAGAGATTTTTATTCTCTCTGCAGGGATGGATAAAACCCTACAGTGCAGTCCTAAAGGAGCTCAGACTTGCAGATACCACTGGAAAGACATGTGCTTTTCTTGGCACTGCTCAGCTGTTGCCATACATTGTATCCCTACTAATAGAGGCCAAAGGAGCTAAAACCTTGTTTGATGAATCTGATCAGGTACATGAGCCACAGTGCAAAGCTGGCGGCCAATTTAGGCAAGAAAAAGAAGCTTAGGGATTGAATTCTATCTTTGGAAGTGGCAGAGCACATTTTAAAAAAGCAATAATTGGAGGTAATTTTTGGTTCAGAACTGCTCTGGCCAATATAATGAGTCATTTTTGCTAAGGAGGTAGCATTCTGGGCTGGGATACCCCTCAATTTCACCATTTACAGGCCAAGGAATTATCTTAAGCGGATGGCAAAGCCAACAATGACAGTGACGCACCTGGCCGGACAGGTTTGTCTCTGAGGAGCCACTGCTGCAGGCCCGACCTTAAATCTACCTTCCCACACACGCAAGATACAGCTCTGACACCACATCTCCAGGACCGGTCCCTGTTAATCATTTTTTTTTAATCCTACTGACATGCCTGCTTTCTCCTGCCTCTAGGCTTAAAGAAAAAGAACTGAGTACTAAAGCCTGAAATAGAGTAGTTTTCTCTTATGTTTTCTAGAATTATAAAGAAGTCCTTGGTGAGAATCACTGACACACTGACCAGGGACAAAGATGTAATGTAATAATCTAAAAGTGGAAAAATGAGCTCTTAGGAAGAAAAGGTAAGGGGGAAAACCTCTTCTAAAATTTCCCAGCTAAAGACTTGGGATTTTAGCCACTGGAGTTAGGGTTAGGTGTAAGGGGGAAAAAAATCCTAAGTATTTTTCAAAATTTTGAGTCTTCACATATCTAAATGTAATTTTATGAACAAGAGATAAAGAATATCCTTCTGTGCTTTAAGCCAATAAAATGAATTTAACTCTATAAAATAATACTTAAGAAAATGAGCACTGACTATATTTCAACTTTTCTCCAAAGTCTCCAAATTGTAATTTTTAAAGTAAAGAGCATTGAACTGAAGCTACAGTTTACTTCCTCTTTACAATTCCCCTCTTGAAACTGGGGACATCACCACCTGATGCTCTACTTATTTCACATATTCCTTCTGACAGGGATAATGTGAGAATGAAACCACGCCGGCAAGTATAAAAAAACATCGTAAATATCATGGGCTTCCATTTATACGAGATTCTAGAATAAGTAGAAGAAGCAAGACTAACCTATGGGGATAGGAGTCAGATCAGTGGATGCTTCTAGGTGGGGGCACAAAAAAACTCAAGGGGTGATGGAAACGATCTATCTGTATCTTGATGCAGATACTGGCCAAACTGTACACTTAAGAGCTGAGCATTTCAGTTGGTGCAACCACTACAAACATTAAACTTTTCAAAGAACAAAATAAAATCCAATGCTGGAGAGGAAAAACAGAACACTGTATAAGCTAGAGGAAGTAAAGCCTTTCTGAGTATGACATAAAATCGAGAAGTCTTAAAAGATCTATGGGTTCCATTACATAAAAATCAAGTTTTCCTGCATGTCCAAAAGCATAATATTAATAATAAAAACACATGATAAACACACACACATAAAATGTGTATCACATTGTAGACAAAAACCTATTTTCCTTAATACAAAAAAAGTGACTAGAAATAGGATAATGGCAAAAGATGGGGCCTGTTTACAGACAATGAAGAACAATGGTTTGGGCTCACTTAACAGTAAGAGAAATCGAAATTGAAACTAGTGAAATACCACCCATCAGCTACTGGACTGGTAAAGACCCCAGTCCGTAACTCTCCCTGTTTACGCTGATGTGGGAAAATACCTCATCTGATGCTAATGAGCCTCAACTGCTACAACCTCTACAGCAATTAAATAGCTATCAACTGCACAAATACTTACCCTTTGACCCAGCAAGTCTGCTTCTAGGAATTTATTCATTGTGTACAAAACTATGAAGATACAGTTATTCATGTTGCATTCTTTGTAACAGCAAAACATTGTAAGCACCTTAAAAATCCTTCCATAGAGGACTGGTTTAAAAAATTACATGGAGCACATGGACATATGGAACACCACGCAAGCATGAAAAGAATGAGGTGGTTCTACATGTGCGTGTATGCAACACTCTCCAAGATACTAAGTGAAAAAAGCAAGACACAAAACTATACACAGCATACTGTCAATTCTATTAAAAAATAAAAATACAAAAATTAATAAAACATAAATACCTGTGTTTACAAGTGCATCAGCTATTCTTGAAAGGGTCAACAAAAAATGTTAACAGTGGTTTCTTCTGGAAAGGAAGCTGGATTACCGAGGAATGGGGTGAAAGACTGACCTTGCATCATTTACCTCTTTATATCTCAGGAATTTCATATTCTGTGAATGTATCACCTCTCTTAAATATGATGCAATTTAGGAAACAATGGTACATCTATCCGAAACACTGTTCCCACCCCTGTGCTCATCCTTCAGTCTCGGCTCAAACACCACTGCCCCTTCTCCAACACAGAAGGCAGAGGCTCCCCAACATCTCACTCAATCATACTGTGGACTTCTCCATAGTCATCCTCACTATCTAATTTGGGATCTGTCCTGTTTAATGCTGTCAACTCAGCGACTGGCACTATGCTTGGCACATTCCAGGAGCTCACCAAATGTATGCTGACAAAATGAATGAAAAGACAGGTTCCCAGAGAAGCTACAAAATTAAGGGCCCATAACAGATCAAAACAAGAGGACTCCCTGATGAGTGCCAGACAGCGACGACTGGGCAGACCAGGAACATAAGGTTCTGTAGTTAACTTTCAACAAACATGGCAAGGGTGATTCAGTGCCAAGATGGCTGCCAGGAAATCTAGGTCAGCTACCAACAGCTGTACGGCACTGGCAAATCCCTCCATCTCTGGGCCTTACTTTTTCCAATTGTCAAACAAGAGGATTCAAGCAGACCAATGGCTTTAAGCCTCCCTCACTTTTAAACTGTTTAAAACAAAACTGAAATGCCTCTGGCTGACATAAGGGTGGGGAGCCTAGAGCCTGGCTTATTCTACTATGCCCAACTATCCTCCTCCTCACCAGGGGTCCTTCACACAAGCCAGTTTCAGAGGACAAAGTTTGAAAACCCATCTATTAAATGACAGATAAAGTCCCTCCCACATCTCACATTCTGTGGTTCTCTGCTAGATGAAAAGCCCATTTCCTCACCACAGAGTGCTCTTCCTGGGTATCAAACAAGAGGAAATGGAAGCATGATCATTCTCAGAGTGTTGACAGAAGACATTTCCAAGGGAACAAAAGAGAAAACAAATTAAGAACACAGCCAGGGCCAGCAAACTTTATTAGGTCTTCAGTAGGAAGGAAAACAGTTAACAAACCAAGCAATTCCCCAAATGGCCAGCCAATGGCCAGGGAAAGCACTGTTTCAGGGCAGTGATTTATGTCAGAGCAGCGTATGCTCTGTGACTGGATGAGGTGTGAAGCTATCGGCACTCAGCGATTAACAAGGGAGACAATCAGCATTGTGTGATCAGCCAGAGAAGCTTTAAGGAAAGGAAAAGGGGGAAGAGACATTTGGCTACGGGCTGATTCAGCTGCCAAGACCCATCCCTGAGTTCAAGGATATTCAGGCACAGAAAACTGATCCCTGAAAGTCCATGTTGGTGGCTCCCAACTCCAGGCCTGAAGCTGTCACTCTTAAACCCTTGTCTGATGAACAGCTTTCAGAAACCTGCTCCAAGGCACATGCTAGCTCAAGCACAGTCAAGACTAAACTAAGCTTGGAAGGGTGAATAAAAGGGGCTAGGGTGGTGCCACCGTTTCCTCTTCATTTGAACTGAAAAGTCAAACTTTGGTTATCCCTCGTGTTTTGCTGTTTCAGTTCTGTCCTAAGGGCAGAGATTGATTCATGTCACAAACGTTGCCATGCTCTGGATTGTCTCTGCCCCGTGCAGCTTAGAGTTTAACGGAGACATTGATTCTACTCACCACCCAGTAATTCTACTCACCACTCCTCACCTGATGGTCTCCTCTTAAAAAGAGGACGGAAAGAAAGGGAAAGGGACTGGGGAGGATGGGTGGGAAGGGAGGGACAAGGGGGAAAAGGGGGCATTACGATTAGCAGACACAATGTTGGGGGGGCAAGGGGAGGGCTGTACAACTCAGAGAAGACAAGTAGTGATTCTACAGCATCTCACTACGCTGATGGACAGTGACTGTAATGGGGTAGGTGGGGGGGACCTGATGAAGGGGTAGTTTAATAACCATAATGTTGCACATGCAACTGTAGATTAATGATACTGAAAAAAAAATTCCAAACATAATTAAATTATATTTGTAACTTAAAAAAAAGAGGAGGGAAAGGTCCACAGGTCCACATAGGTAAGTACTAAAGTTCATTTCCAGGCAGGGAAGCAGGCAAGGCCAACTCAGAGATTAAAAGGTGAGTCAGCAGTAGAGAAACCAGATTTTAGGCTTTCGTTCTGAGACAATGTAATCACCAAACTCAGACAGACAGGCTCTTTCAAGTCAGTTCAATAACTCTGAGAAAATAAGCCGTGTTCTTTTTCGGGCTTGGCATGAAATTCAGAACAAAGGTGGCAGTAGTAGCAGTAATGATGAACAGACATGCACTATGTAAAGAGTTTCAGATTTAATCTTCAGAGTAATCTGGGAGAAGGTACTGATAATGTCAAGTTCAAAGATGAGGGCTGAAGCCCAGATCGGTCAAGGCGCTTGTCTGGAATCACATGCTAGGAAATGGTAGCATCAGTCCTCTTCACCCTTGCCCCACGATGAGGCCCCACACGTCCCACTCTGTCCTCCTCTCTGAGTGAAGCTGTGGCAGAAACACTAACACTCCAGGTGAAAGGATACATGAAATATGTTGCCACACATCCCTGCAGAGTCCCTCAAATGTTGAATTACAGGTTATTTTAGGGCCAGCTCATCCAGTGTAGACAACACGAATGTCAAGTTTGGTAATGTACCTAGTGAAAGCGTGTCTGGACGAGCTTGCCGTTACAGGCCTCCTTGGATTTGGATGAGAACTGATTAGTCAAAGTCAATCTCTTGAGACCCACTAGCAATTAAAGCCTCAAAATGCAAAGGAACTGAAGGCAGGCAAATGCCACATGCAAATGTTTTTATATCAGTCTGAGTCTCTAAAACCTAATTCTAGAATCAGATGGCAGTTCTCAACCATCTACAAGCAGTAGTGTGTGAAAAGAAATGCTGTCAATAAAAAGAAGTTTCTCTGGATTTGAAAAAAGAAAAGTAACAGGTGTTTCTTTGAACAATACTTAAATTAAGCAAGATGAAGAAAGAGGCCAAAGGCTATAGAACCAGGCTTGAGATCTCAGTTTTTCCACCTATACAATGGGAACACTTTCTGAAGATCTGGCCAAGTTTCACAGTCATTCATTCAGCACATATAGCAGTGCGGAACACTGTCAGCTCTGAGACTGGGACTGTGCTCCACACAGGAGCACATGCATGTAGACAAAGGACAATCTTTTCTCCCCTGGACTCTTACAGATTCAGAAGCCGGGTAAAGGACTGCAGCTGAATGCTCAGCAGAGGGATCATGCCTTCCAAATAACTGCCACCAATGCTCAGGAGGAGGGTTCTGAGACTGGCAGAGCATGAAGGGAAGTCCTCACATTTGAAGACGGGCTTGCCTGGACATGAAAAGATGGATCAGATTTGGAAAGGGAGGGGGGCAAGGGTGACATGGAGAAGACCCACAAGATGCAAGCATAATGGAGCAAATTGAGAATAAGCCACTAGCAACACTGGCTGGGGTACAGGTCTGTGCTGGGTGATTCACAGCCCTTTTCTCATTTAATTCTCAAGATAACCCATTTTAAAATGAGGAATGAGAGACACAGAGAGGAGTGACTTATCCAAGGCCAAGACAAGCATGTGAGTTCAAGAGTCTGAGACCCCCCTGCCAGACTGAAAGCAAGGACTTGGAAGGGAAAGGAGTAAATGAGGCTAGCCAAGGAAGGACAAGATTCACTGACGGCCTTGGATGCCACAGTGCGTTAGATCCTGCTGGCAAAAGCTGCAGTGATCCGGTCAAATGATGAGCCTCACACTGATGAACATTTGACACTGCTGATGACTCCCTTCCTTGAAACACTTCCTTTCCTTGGGTTCAAAGATGCCATGCGCTCTGCCTTCCCACCTACCCCGCCACCTGCTCCTTCTCAGTCTCCTTTATTGGCTCTCCCTCCTCTCCTTCTCCTTCAACCCTGGAGGGCCCCAGGGCTCAGGCCTGGTACCGCTTCTCTTCTCTGTCTACATTATCTCGCCTCTTGGTGACCCCAGCCAGTGCCAAGGCTCCAAGTATTATCTATGAATGCCCAGCTCACATATCCAAACTGCCTAATCGACATTTGAACTTGAATGTCTATATGGCTAACAGGCAGCTCAAACTTAACATGATACAAACTGACCTCCTGATTCCCCCATCCACAACTGGCTCATCCTGCAGTCTTCATTATCTAGTTACTCCCAACACCATCTTTGACAGGTTCTCAAGCCAAAAACCTTAGTTACCCTTGACAATACACACTCTCTCCATATCAGCTCTACCAGCAAATCCTATTTGGTCTACCTTCAAAACAAGTCCAGAATCCATGAAGTGGCTTTTCACCAGCTCCATCACTACCACCAGGCCCCAGGCCACCATCACCTCCCGTTGAGACTGCTACCAAAGCTGCTTCCACACTGCTCCTGACAACCCATCTAGGCAACAGGCAGAACCATCCCATTACAAATCAGACAGTGGCACCCCTCTGCAAAACCCTCCGGTGGTTCCATCTCACTCAGAGCAAAGGCCTAAGTCCCTGCCATGGACTCGTGGCCTGTTAAGGCCTTGTATGAGATGCACACCCCTTTCTCTCACACATACACACCCTCTTCACCCTACTTCTTTGAACTCTTCTCCCACTCTTCTCCCCATCACTCCCTCCATTCCAGCCATATGGGCCTCTTTGTTGATTCCTGAACACAACAGGCACATTTCCACCTCAGGGCCTTTGCACGAGCTGTTCACTTTGCCAGGGAGGCTTTATCTCCAGGTGGCTTCATGGCTCAGTCCCTCACCTATTTTAAGTCTTGACTCAAATACCACATTTTCACTGAGGCCTTCTCTGACAACTTTATTTAAAATCATACACATCCTAAACCAATCCCCCTGCCTACCACTTTCCAAGCTTCTTTCCTCCTTATGTTTTTTCCTCAAAGCACTTATCATCAACATGTTATCAAATGTATTTATATTGTCTATTTTTTTCTCTCTCCATAATGTGAATTCCACAAAGACAAGGAATTTGTCCATTTTGTTCACTAATGTACTCCTAGCTCCTAGACTGGCACCTACCAAATAGTGGTGCTCAATAAATATTTGAGCGACTAGTGATCAACTCTCCTCTTTGGGAAATTTTATGTTTTGAAAACCAACCTTGGCTAGAAAGAAGCTTCCCAATGTGCCAGTCATGAGGCTTGTCAGTATCAGATATATATCTATTCTGGTTGTCAAGTTATTTTGACAAAATCAAAATTGAAAATGTCAGACCCCCTAGGCCCATTTTACAGCCAATAAATGGAAGTAAATAAATGATAAGAGAGAGGAAAAAAGGCAAAGGGCAGAAGATCAGGTAGCAACATCTCCAACGGGAGAAATGTTCAGACCACTTCCATCAGTGAGGACAGATTACCAGTCCCTGCTCCCACTGGCACCACCTCAGACAGTGTGCAGAGCTGAGGGATGTGGGATGCAAATACTAGGGGAGGGCCTGGGGGCTCTGACATGCTATGATGTGAGCACAGCTAGGCCTTCCTCTGCCTATAACCCTCTTGGCCCACAGGCCTTCCTCTGCCAAGCTCTTCACTGCCTTTGCACTTGCTGCCCCTTCTGCCCGAACTGTCGTCTCCCAATTCTAGATTGGCTGCTCTAATTTATCCTTCACATCTCAGCATAGATGACATCACTTAAAAGATACTGTCCCTGTAAAATATCCTACAAGTATTTTTCTGTTCTTACCCCAAGTATTCCTCTTCAAAGGTTTACCGAGCACCTCCCACATGCATTAAACAGGTCTACCTGCTAGTGATGCAGCAGTGAATGAAACAAAACTCCTTCCTTTTATGGAGTACACATCCTAATGGCAGATGAGGACTTTAAGCAAGTAAGTAAGTAAAATATCTCTCAGATAGTGATAAATGCTATGAAGAAAACAAGAGCAGGGCAAGAGGATGGGGAGTTGTAACAGGCAATGGGAGGTTGACGTTTAACCAGGGTAGCCACAGAGGTTCCTTGAGAAGGCGACAGGTGACCCTGTCTGGGGAACACACTTCCAGGAGTGTGCCTGGCTTGTTTGGAGAATAGCGGGGAGACAGTATGGTTCAATCTGAGTGAGCAATGAGGTGGGCAGTGGGTTATGGGGGCAGAGGAGAAGGGAGAGGGTCTTTCAGGTCAGGGTAAGGACTATACCTTTTACGCTGAGGAGCTGGGAAGCACCGGAGGATTCTGAGCAGGAGCCCAGAGATCTGACTTATATTTTAACAGGTTCTGGCTGCTGTGCCTCTGTTTCCCTCATGGCTTATCTGTTTTTTAACTTACTACATTTGTTTCCTATTTCTTTGTGTCCCTCTTCCATTAGAATGTAGTAAGCAACCCGAGGGCAGAAACCGGCTTGTTTGCCTATCATCACACCTTAGCCCAGTGCCGGGCACACAGCAGGGCTAAGTAAATAGTCAGTGAATGAATGCTGGACAAATGAAGGCTCTGTCCTTAGTATCTCAACATCCAGCCGCCCAACCAAATTCTAGTCCTCTAAAGAGCTCGGCTGTAACAAATGTCTTCAGCACTGAAAATAAATTCTGAACAGTTGGTTTTAAAGCTTTTGAGAGCTGACTTCCAAATGTACCTTTTTCCAGCTCAAGTCCACAAAGGAGATGGTAATCTGGGGAACCAGTGACTACGGCATGCATGCTGGCTGATGATGAACTCTGGCCATTCTCGAGTCAACCAACCATACTCTTAACTAGAAGAGGCCTTCCAACTTACTGAGACCCTCTAAAAGAGGTCAAAGGCCAAGCCCAAAGTTAACCACCCAAAAAGCCTGAAGCTTGGGAGTCTGGAACCACAGCCAAGCCCTTTCTCAGGTCCATTAAATAACAGGAGACAATCCAAGAACGTGGGGGGTTGGTAAAGGGAAGGATGCCACAGCAGGTATGACAGGGATCTACACAACTTAACACCACAGCCGTATCATAACTGTAAAATGGGAATTACAATGTTACATACCTCAGAGGCCTGTGAGGCTAAGACAGGTCAATACATACAAAGCCCTCAGCAGTACCCAGCCCAACACGTGCTTAGTAAATGTTAGCCACCCTTACTCCTACACAGGGAGAGTGGTTATCACCAGCACCTCCCTGCTGCTACCCAATGCCCAGGTCACTGGAGGCCCTGAAGCACTCTGATGGCTGGCTAGGAGTGGTAGCAACAGTAGTTTGAGAGTACTTAAGCCCACTACTGGTCAGATTTCTCCCTATACACCTGGAGTAACATGAGGATGGACAGGACATCATCTGGCAAGTGTTTTGATTTCCTAGGAGTCAAGGAATGCTAACAATTCAATGCAATATCCACTCATTCCTCAAACATTTACTGAGCACCTACCAAATGCCAGACATTTCACTAGGTGCTGGAGACACAGATAGTTAAGATTAAGTCTTCTCCAAGGAATAAGAGTTGTTTACTTAGAAGGCAGCCAAGTAAACAGATAATGACAATCCTTTGTGATCAGTGGAGCCACAGGACATGGAGGCAATACAGGCCTGAAAGGTGAGGGGGATGGCCAGATGGGAGGCACCAAGCAGGGCTCCAGCAAAGGAAGGGGGTGTGTGTAACAGGAAATGGGGTTTAGGCAGGAAGAACGGCACAAAGCAAAGACACAGGTAAAAAGCCGGGGAGCGGGGGGGTGGGGGCTTGCAGAGCTGTCAGGGCAGCTGAGCTTGACTGCAGCTTGAGAGGAGATGGAAGCGAGAAGTATGAAAGACGAGGCAGGAAGGCCAAGCAGCGGTCAGAGCCTAAAAGGCCTGGAAGGCCACGCTAAGGAATGTGAGTTTGAGCCTGAAGGTTATGAGAGCCACTGATGGATACTCAAGCAGATATTTTCTTAAGGATCCCCCAGTTGCTCATTTTCTCTCTGGAGTTATTTGTTCCTCTCTGTGTGAAGAGAAAAAGAACACAAAACCCATTTCTAGGCTGTGACAATTTACCAGTGACCCATCTTAGGCAAAAAGACCTGTTCAGGAAAAAAAAACATCTACAGGTAACAGAAATACACCTCAGCTTTCAGAAATACACCAAAGTGCAAAACCTATACCCAAGTCATGTCTGTCCACTGTCAGCACGTCAGGCCGGTGCCAGGAGTGGGGGATCTCTGGGAAGTGAACAGTCAAGAAATGCAAGTTTCAGGGGATGACTAGAAAAAGACGAAAGTCCAAGCCCAAAGCCAGCAGGACCAACAGATTGAACTTGTTCTAAAACACTTTTAGGAAGTGAAAGCAGAAGGATGGGAGAAGTCCTACATACATGAAAGTCTCTGTTTACAGAAGGAAGTAACATCACACAAAGCAGAGCTAACAATCCTCCTCACACAGACCCCTCGACAGGCATCAACTGCCTAGGGCCAAGGTGCCCATCACAGCAATAACAGGCTCTACACAGATTTCCTCATCTAACTCCCACACACACCAGTGGTGGTGTGGAGGGAAAGTGGAGGTTTGTATTGTTTTAGAGCTAAGATAAAGGCAGCCTGGCCTAAGTTGTTCAGGTCCCACTACCAGGAAGCCGCTGAGATGGGTTCGGAACCCAAGGCTGACTGATGGAGAATCAGGGAGGGCTTTTTCCTTAATCCCTCTGAGCCCTTCAAGCTGCTCAGGGTGAGCCTT
>JAVSCE010010856.1:0-42950 GCA_032199065.1 Smutsia gigantea
AAGTCATTTAAATGACTTTATTATAAAACAACACCACAATTAACTAATGCCATTGTGTCTTTATCTATGTGTTCAAATATCCCATAAGCACAACTGCTGCCTTGGAAACCAAATACATCTAAATAACCTAGATGAAACCAAACATCTTCCAAAGAAGAATATAGATTTGTATACATCTACCATGAGTGTATGAAAATAACACTTTCCCCATAACTTGGCTAACACTGTCACAGTATTTTTTTGACTTTTCACCAAATTAGTGAACAGTATTTTTTTATTCTTATGATAATTTGCAATTACTTGTTAAAAGATAAGTTAAACATTTTTCACATCAGCTTGCTTCTATGTCTCAAGTTCCTTATACTTAAATCATTTATCAAATTATTAACTTTCATTATTTATGTTACATTTCCTATTAAGCACATATTTAATGAATGTCTGTTATAGGCCTACTACCATTCTAGTTACTGGGTTGCTACAGCTTTCTGATGATATCCTTTATCAAGCTTAGAAATTTTCCCTCAAACCATGTTTGATATTTATTAATTAATTAATAAGGGAAACAGGGTTTCAGTGATTTTAAAAAAATCTGTAGAGATGGTTTTATGATTTTTCTTTTTCAATCTGTTGTTAATAAATCAATGTTGCATTTTTTTTTGCATAAAATATTTTTATTGGTGCATTTTTTATGGATTCACTTTTCCCACAGCTTATTTAAAAAGTTCTATAACAAATTTCATAGGAAAGAATGGCATATGTTTTCATTTTTTATGCCTTTCCTTCCTTGTTATGGTATAATGAACTGAATAATTGTGCATCTTTCCCATTTTTTACAAGTATCTATATAATAGAAATTATTTATTTGTACACTTCTTAGAACACACCCAAAGAAATACCTAGCTGATTGCTTTCTGATGGGAGATATTTAATTGCATTTTATAAAACTCTCTTTAATGTCTTCTAATAATGGAAAATACAGTTTTTCTCCTTCTTAAGTTTTGCTAATTGAATTTTTTGTGCCAAAAACTCATCCAATTTTTGAATGGTTTTATATTTTTATAAATTGTGCATAATTTATTCATAATTTTAAAGACATCTATATCAGACATTGTCCCCCCCTTTAATACATAATTTGATTGGTTTCTTCCCCATAAAATTATCTTCTCTCATCTACACTTTAACTTTTTTCATATATATATATATATATATATATATATATACACGTTTGAAATCATTCATATGTTTGAAAAAGTGTTTATTTTATTCATAATTTGGTTCTCAACAATTAAAATCTAAAAGTTGTATTTAAACAATTATGATTTTATAAATATTATTTATTAGAGCCATTTATTGTGCTACGATTTTGGAATATCATTTCTTTGTTTCCTTTTTTGGATTCATTGTAATGGTCTCTGTAAAATTTGTGAGTAAGCAAAATATCACTTCCTTTTTCTCTGAAATAATTTCTTTGTATCATACCAAATTTTAACATGACTTTTATTTGGATCATATGTTTCTCATACATTTCCTCTGCTTTTTATTTGTTTTTCCTCATTGAATGCATTTATTTTTTTTACTATGTAACCAATACTATCTATCTATTTTGTCATTAATCTTTAGCTCCAAAGCCATCCCATTCATCCTAAAGACTTATTTCTTGGAACCCTCAACTTCCTTCCAAATGATTGCTTTCTACATTTTAGTATTTCCCAGGATTCCCTTCCTGAGGGTACACGGTTAGTATTATAATACTGTGTTTCCTATATATCTTCCTATTCTTTTGTTTATATATTTATAGGAGTTCATACTCAAAATAATTTTTCAGAAAGTATATGAGACAAAATTTTTGTTCCTTCATTATCTCATGAAATTTTTATTTGTTCTCCCAACTGATTTTTATTTTATCTGAGTTTAGAGTTAAAAATTCAATGTAACTTTTGCTAAGATGTTTAAAGCCATATCTCAACTGTTGTTCCAGAATTCCATGGTGATAAGAAGGCAGCTTTCTGTCTTTCCATTTATTTGAACATATAACAAAACAAAACTTTGTGTATGTGTTTGGCCTCTTGAGATCTATATATCATGTCAGATAATTCTTCTCTGTGTGTTGTGCCGTCATGCTGCATATTATCTAATCAGTCAATTGGATGTGCCTGCCCAAGACTTGAAATTTGAGAAAACAAGGCAAAAGTTCAGGGATGATTAGAAACACTGAGTGTTGTTATCCATATAGAGAGTTTCTTAGTGGTGGCAAAGAGTTTCCAAAGACAACATTCACGAGTAGGGGAGGGCTATATACCATACCATTGCTCTGACATGGTCCTTGCTGTGGTCTCTGTAGCCTAGCCTCCCTCTATTCCTGCTCAGTATCTGAATCTGGTTCTTCAGCATCTTTCTATTAGAGCAGTTGGCTGTTCAATATTCTTTCAAATCTACTATCAAATTCACTCAAAAAAATAATAAGGTACATAGTTTGTAACCAATAAAAGATAGGATGCAATTTCTGTTAATTTTTTTAACTTTTGAGGAACTTTAATTTTTCTTAGTTTTAACATGTTTTGTCAGTATATCCACATTTGACTATTTCTTCCCATTTATCCTGCTGTAAGGAATTAGCTAATTTTTCAAAAAAGCAAGCTTCATGCTCAATACCATAATTTACTGTTTTCAACTAGCACCTTCAACATACTTAATAACTATGAAATTGTACACATTTTTAAAGTTACCTTTTTTAGATTTAAATTTCAACTTATTTTTTTCACAATCATTATAAAAGAATAACTGTTTTCTGTGTCTTTCTATTACAAACAGCTGAGGCAAAATAGATACATGCTATTTCCTGGGATAACATAAATGGTTGATATCAAAAAGAATAAAATACCTAGGAATAAACCTAACCAAGGAAGTGAAAGACCTATGCCCTGAGAACTACAAGACACTTCTTAAGAGAAATTAAAGAGGATACTAATAAATGGAAATTCATCCCATGCTCTTGGACAGGAAGAATTAATATTGTTAAAATGGCCATCCTGCCTAAAGCAATCTACAGATTCAATGCAATCCCTATCAAAATACTAACAGCATTCTTCAATGAACTGGAACAAATAGTTCTAAAATTCATATGGAACCGTAAAAGACCCTGAATAGCCAAAGCAATACTGAGAAGGAACAATAAAGCAGGGGGGATCTCACTTCCCAACTTCAAGCTCTACTACAAAGCCACAGTAGTCAAGACAATTTGGTACTGGCACAAGAACAATCCAATAGAGCAGTGGAACAGAATAGAGAGTTCAGATATTAACCAAAGCATATATGGTCATTTAATATATGATAAAGGAGCCATGGATATACAATGGGGAAATGACAGTCTCTTCAACAGCTGGTGTTAGCAAATCTGAACAGCTACATGCAAGAGAATAAAATTGGATTACTGTCTAACCCCATACACAAAAGTAAACTCAAAATGGATCAAATACCTGAATGTAAGTCATGAAACCATAAAACTCTTAGAAGAAAATATAGGCAAACTCTCTTGAATATAAACATGAGCAACTTCTTCATGAACATACCTCCCCAGGCAAGGGAAACAAAAGCAAAAATCAACAAGTGGGACTATATCAAACTAAAAATCTTCTGTACAGCAAACGATACCATCAGTAGTATGCATCCTACAGTATGGGAGAATATATTCAGAAATGTCATATCTGATAAGCGGTTGATATCCAAAATATACAAAGAGCTCATGCACCTCAACAATTAAAAAGCAAATAACCCAATTAAAAAATGGGCAGAGGATGGGAACAGACACTTCTCCAAAGAAGAAATTCAGATGGCCAACAGGCACATGAAAAGATGCTCCACATTGCTAATCATCAGAGAACTGCAAATTAAAACCACAGTGAGATATCACCTCTCACCAGTTAGGATGGCCAACATCCAAAACACAAACAGCAAATGTTGGCAAGGATGTGGAGAAAGGGGAACCCTACTACACTGCTGGTGGGAATGTAAATTAGTACAACCTTGTGGAAAGCAGTACAGAAGTTCCTCAAAAAACTAAAAATAGAAATACCATTTGACACAGGAATTCCACTCCTAGGAATTTACCCTAAGAATGCAGCAGCCCAGATTCAAAAAGACATATGCACCCCTATGTTTATTGCAGCATTATTTACAATAGCCAAGATATGGAAGCAACCTAAGTGTCCATCAGTAGATGAATGGATAAAGAAGAGGTGGTACATATACACAATGGAATATTATTCAGCCATAAGAAGAAAACAGTTCCTACCGTTTGCAACAACATGGATGGAGCTAGAGGGTATTATGCTCAGTGAAATAAGTCAGGTGGAGAAAGACAAATACCAAATGATTTCACTCATCTGTGGAGCCTAAGAACAAAGCAAAACTGAAGGAACAAAACAGCAGCAGTCTCACAGAACCCAAGAATGGACTAACAGTTGCTAAAGGGAAAGGGACTGGGTGGGGTGGGTGGGAAGGGAGGGAGAAGGAGAATTACAATTAGCACCCATAATGTAGGGGGATGCATGGGAAGGCAGTATAGCACAGAGAAGACAAGTTGTGATTCTATAGCATCTTACTACGTTGATGGACAGTGACTGTGATGGGGTATGTGGTGGAGACCTGATAGTGGAGGAATCTAGTAACCACAATATTGTTCATGTAATTAAATAAATAAATAATTGGTGTCCAATACCCAAACACCTTAGAGACACTAGAAAGTAGTATAGAGATAGACAGCAAGAGTCACACTTATATCCTGTAAGATCATATATCTGTCTTGTGGTATACATTGCTGTTAGGGAGGAAAGCTAAGGGGGTTCTGGTGGCTTTTAGGGAAGATATTGTGTGGGGAATTCTAACAGTGTCATTCCAGTTGGCATGGTATTGTTGAACACAGTGAAAGCACTAAAATAAATAGAACCAGAAAGAAATTTTATCCAGCCAGAAGTTGTTAAGAAACTCAACTCTTTACAAATTCTTAGTGGGATTATAAAAAACACCACTGAAGTAAAAATGAAAGCAGTTTCATTGAACTGGGATACTTCCTCTGTTAGTTTATCCAGTGTTCAAATCAATGCCATCTTAAGATTGTGGAGCAAAGATTTCCAATTAAATGCAGAATAAATCAAAGTAGGTAGTTCTTACTGAAAGGATTTTTTTTGGAGAATATAATTCTTTGGGTAGTACATAAGCAAAGTCCTGTTATTCTGAATATTTGAATAGATCTGATGATTCAGTATGAAATAAAATGTGGAAATACCTAATTATGGAAAGGCAAAAATTCCCTTTGGTTTTGGTAATGTAGAACTTTGAGTGTTCATTTGCACATTTCTGCCCTGATTTTCTTGATTCCTTATTTTTGAGCAGGTGATATCATTGAGTTTCTGAAGCTCCTTGATGAGAAATACATGAAACAATGGGGAACCTCTTTCTCTCACTTTTAGCCACGATTTTGTTTTGTCCTCTTTTTCATTAACTTTTTAATAAGCTAAGTCCATTTTAATTACAACATAATCTTTGTGGGTGCTAATTTCTGAACCTAGTACATAGTTTGTTGTCCACATCAACTGTGCCAGTTGTGTTAATCAGAGAAATGTAGTGAGGACCGGGGAAGGACCTGGATATTGGTGATGCTCACAGGATTCATGTGTTTAATTCAAATCACTGAAAATGGTAGACACTGAACTGTGTGTCTAAGAGGAAAGAGAACACCTTTGTATATGTGTTGGGAAATTTAGGGAGTAAGAAGCATGGGTGCAGCCATCAATCACAAGATCTCTCCCTCTGAGAGGCATCTACAGATACAGGGAGAGAAAAAAGGTTAAGATATAAATATTGTAGACGAACACAAAATAGAATCCTGGGACTAGGTTAAAGAGTACGTGTGCAGCTACTCTAAAGGATTTAATTAGCGATTAATTAGGATCAATATATGGAATTCACAAAAGGAGTCTTGATCACTTCCCTGATAAAAGAAATTGAGAATGTCTTAATATATAAGGTAAGGGTATTGGTCCAATCCTGCAACAGCCCTTGTAGAATTACTACAAGAAAAGAATTACTCCTCCGCACCTGGGTGTAGGAAGCCTGCAGTGACTCTTTCCAAGTGCAGAGGAAAAAACAGTCTGCCTCAGTCAACCCTCTGCCCAAACTGCTGCATCTAGAAATGCAAGGAATTGGCAACACGTACTACTAGAGTTGGCATAAACATCCTCAGGCTTTGATGCTCTCATTGGTCTCATTAGAAAGTATTAAGAAAGTTATCTGAAATTATTTTGGAATTAATATGCTAGGAAATTAGTAAATGGTAGTAGTTTACTGCTTCAGCTTAAGACCTCATAGACATTGTGTTTCCTAATTTTAAATGATGTAAAATCATATGCATTCACACAAAGGATGGTTGTATCTTGTTGGGAGGAAACACCAAGTTTTTTTGTTCTTGTTTACAAATTCAGATATAAGCATATGGGGCATATGGATGCTGAATAGTCCAATGGATGGACTATGCCAGTTGTTGAAATATTTTCTCTTAGATACTACCACTCTGTTTTGTGATGCTGGGCAGAGATTATGTAAATTCCATTTCTGCTTTGGCAACTGGTGCCCTATTATTTTTGGACAATAGTGGGCAACAGAGGGAAACAAAATGTTTGGAAGAAAAATACAGGGATATTCTCCTGTCCATTGTTTCCTGTTCTGTTTCCTTTGTGCTTCCTTTTCCTGTTAGCTTCACCAAAGCACCATTTCCTCATCTAAGGACCTGCATCTCTATCCAGAAACAGCAGTTTAACCCATTTTGAAGTTGTTGTTTTTTTCTAACAATCTCAGTACCAGCCTCGTCATATCCCTCTTAGAGACATTAGGAATAGCTTTCTGGTTTGCACCTCCTCCGCAGATATGTGGCTACTACCTCTACAGAGTCCTCATTGTGATTTTATTGTTATACCAGTGTTGAGACCTGTAATGGAACTGAAGTTTCACTTGACCTGCAGTCTAGTAAGTTAGGCTGCAACACTATCAAGGATGTGGGGAGAAGACAGAGTGAGATTCTGAGGCAGAAACAAAAGACAATTTAATGGCAATAGAATATCATAATTTACACCACTTTTCTGAGCCCTAATTTCCATAGGGAAATATGAAGAAGGTGTTGAGTTATAGTATACGAACCACAAGCTTTGGAGACCAGAGCATTTTATAATGAGCAGTGAGGGAATGTGCCTGACCTTTGCTTCAGAGGCAAACATTACCTTTATTATACTTGACAATAAGCAAACATGTTCTCTTAAGATTTAAGGGAGATACTATCTCTTGTTTGCAAAATATGCATTAGTGCAAAAGACCCTTGTATGATTGTCTCCCAATAATAACCACTTTTCATTTCTATAGAATTCTAGCTTCTTCGCAAATTTTGCCAATGCTATACCGCTTTGGTGTCCACTCCGATTAATTTGAGGGAAACAGACTGTGATCATTTTTTTTCTCATACAGCATTTAACTAAGGGTATTATCAACAGGATTCTAAAAGGCAGAATGAAGCTAACTTACAACCTATTTACTTCAATCAAGCTCTGTTTCCCAGACCCACAAGCTGTGGGTTTCCATAAACCCACAGGATCCACCTTTGAAAGTCACATGCCCTTCTGTCAGTTTCTGTACTTATCTTTCTATTTGGCTTGAAGCTTTAAACCAGGTAAAGCAGAATAATTAGCAATTGCAGGAAGGAGATCTAGGGAAAATCTATTACATGAAGCAATCTTGGCCAGTGACATAGGTTGACCTGAATGCCTGCTAGGGCTGAAGTTTTATCATTGGTCATTTGAACTGAAGTCAGGGACAGCTCTCTCTTATGACAATTTCTAATTAGATAATCACCATTGAAGGGAGAATTGTCCATAGGGTATGCATAAATAGTGAGTCCCTTTGGGAAGCGCTCCTGAGTAATCAAGGATAGTTTCTTTTGGGAGATCTTATCAGAGAGCTATATAATCTACTGGCATATTTATTTCCTTAAATATTTGAATGCTTCCTATGACTGCCTCTAAGATATAATTCGTGGTATATTCAGGAAGGAACCAAATTACTGACTGGTTTCCAATATAAAAGTCCAGGGAAACACATGGTACCCTGGAAAGGAATTATTTTATGCAGTTGTTGGACACAAGTAAAAAGAACCTACATTATTTGGGGACACAGGTGTACAACACTTCCAAAAGGCTTTCTATATGTCTGGTGGACCCTAAATATCCCAGTTCAAGTGAAATAATTTAGTTCTAAAATTGAAGGTCCTATCATATTTGACCAAATGTAGAGCTTTTGTCCATACCATGGGATGATGAAGCAAAAGCTATGAGAAAGTATTTATGTTGTTTCTCTTTTCCTTAATTGTGAATGTTGAACATATAAGTACTATAATCACTTAAAAATTAATTTATACTTATAATTTAGAGTTTCTCTCAAGATTTTCATAGTTTAGTAACTCACTAATCGTTGACTTCATTATCTAAGGAAAACGTAAAAATGTAATCATTATATGTGACATATGTGGTCATATGAGTTGATGAATCAAAATGTTTTCATAGAATACAGAAGTGTGGTTACACTTACTGATATTATGATTATCCCAAAGGAATGTAATTTGTTTTTTCTGTTCTGGATGATTCCACAAGTTAATTAGGAATTTAAGGTAATTATGCATACTCATATAACTCATACTTAACAGAAAGTTAATTACAAAAAGTGTGGTACAAAAGATTGCACAATGCAACATAAGTGCACATTACTTATTAGAGTTGTGGTTCCTAGAGTTATTTGAATTATGACTTATATCTTGTGTTCTGATTTTCTTTTGACCCAGTGATTTCACATTTAGCTTCCAAACTTCTACTGTGTTCTCTCCCTCTCCCAGTTTCTCTCCATCCCTCGCCAAGCTACTCTGATCTACAGCTTTGATTCAATGTCTGTTTTACACATATTCCTTATTAAAGTAGTTCATTGGTACAAGCTACCTGATTTTTTTGCCCTAAAAATGTTTTACTCTGTTTTCCTGTCTCCCAGGACTAATTATTTCCATGCCTTCTAGGTTTGACCTAACCCTGAAATTGAAATGTGGTCTGTTGTGAAAAGTAGAATTCCAATGGAGAGATAATGAATGAGATGAGGACTGAAAAATAGGAAGGATTCTGAGGGTGACACACCCTTCAAATAGACTTTTTTTCCATAATGTTCCATTTGTATCATTGAAACTAGCAAATATGAAATAATTACTTTTGTATTTCTAAGGACTTATGATACTTTTTCCATTTAATTGTTAGTAATGTTATTCAGATTCCTATTTCTTTGATACTGTTTCAAGTTTCAGTTCAGCATTCTTAAGTGTCAATTTATAATCATCATACTGTGAATCATTTGGCATAACCTAAAGGTTGAAACTGGCACCAGATTGAATTTGCCTTTCAAGCACAAGTGACACATTCTGTGCCCTTATTGCTCTTATGCTGAAAACATTTCTTTACAGGAATATTTATATTTACATGGGTGACATTAAATGACATGTAAACAACGCTCAAGGTTCTAACAAGACATATTCATTGTCTTTAGTCAAATGAAATTCTCTATTTCCTCACTTTATATACTGCTTTTGTAATATTAAAAGAAGCCATGCTATTTAAGCAAACATATATTTTCAAATTATTTAACTGATTTGGTAGATGTTAGATGAATTGTTCCAGGGAGTAGAAAGGGAAAGCAAAGGGAAGCAAAATGAGTAGTACAAAAATAGCAATGCTGTGTGTGAATCATCTTTGAACAAAAGTAAAAGGATCCAAAACAAAGATATTTGGACACTGGAACCATACTATAATATATGTAAGGACAAATAGCTAATGTCATCAGTGCAGAACATGCAGTTGTGCTTTCATTCAAAGCTATTGGGAGTGAAGCTGTGTTGAAGCTGTTGCTTAGCCTCATAATTAAGGATGAGAATAGTATCACTGTACTGAATAACTCAGGGATAAACAGATTCCTCTCAATGATGCTGAATCAAAAGGCAAAATTTGGGAAGGATATCTCATCCCAGAGTATACATTTTCTTGTTCAAGAACCAAAACAGTATTTATAAGCACAAACGTTAACTTAATCAAAATTATTTTTGTTGCTTATTCTACCTTGAAAAAAAAGCTGATTAGTTTTCCTGCATGCTATCTTAACTTTGTAAAAATTCCTTTTCTTTAAAACTTTTTGTTTGGTGTTTCTAGTATGATCATACTAAATAAAAATAGAATAATAACATAATAATTTCATGTTATTGAATATCATGTATTAATAAATAATATTTAAAAATAAATGGTAATTATCCTAAATCATTTAAGAAAAACAAATTGTGTAAATTTGATATTTTTACTCATGTTGATAATCAGAATTTTTGATTAAGAAACTAGAAAACATTTCAGAGAATTGTGGAAGAAATATTAATAGTCATATAGGTCAATATAAAAAATCAAAACACTACCACTATAAAAAAAGAGGGACAATGGAATACCATTTTTGTAGTTCTTAGTAATACTTAAATAGTTATTTTATTTTATTATATGTATTTTTTTTACTTAATTTTATTTTCTTGTCAACATAGAAAGATGCTACAGAATTACTGACTGTATTCTCTATGCTATACTTTCATCTCCCTAATTTGTATATGACTGAGATTTTGTGCCTCTTTGTCACCTTCATGTATTACACCCCCCATACCAACCACTCCCCACTGATTATGACCAGTCACCTCTTAGTGTCTATGAGTCTATTGTCTTGTTTTTTTTTGTATTTAGATTCCATGTATAAGTGAAATCACATGGTATTTGTTTCTCCATCTGGCTTATTTCACTTAGCATGATAACCTCTAGGTCTATCCACCTTATTGCAAATGGCAAGACTTCTTTCTCTTTTATGATGAAATAATATTTCATTGTGTATATGTACCACATGGTCTTATTTTGATTCATCTTTTGATGGACACTGGTTGCCTCCATATCTTGCCTTTTGTAAATAATGTGATAAACATAGGGGTACATATATCTTTTCAAATGAGAGATTTTGTTTTCCTTGGGGAAATTCCTAGACATGGAATTACTGGGTCAAATGGTATTTCTAATTTTAGTTTTTTGAGGAATCTCCATACTGCTTTCCACAGTGGCTGCACCAATTTACATTCCCACCAGCAGTGTAGGAGAGTTCCTTTTCTCTACATCCTTGCCAACACTTGTTATTCCTTGTCTTTTGGATAGTGGCCATTCTGCTGGTGTGAGGTGATATCTCATTGTGGTTTTAATTTACATTTCCATGATGATTAGTAACGTGGAGCATCTTTTGATGATCTTGTTGGCCATCCATATGTCTTCTTTGGAAAATGATGATTTGGGTCCTTTTTTAAATTATCCATTTTAAAATTCGGCTGTGTTGGTGTTAAGCTGTATGAGTTCTTTAGATATTTAAGATGTTAACCCTTATCGGATACATCATTTGCAAATATATTCTCCCACACAGTAGGCTTCCTCGGCCTTTTCATTTTATTAATGGTTTTCTTTGCAGTACAGAGGCTTTTTAGTTTAATGTCATCCTACTTGTTTATTTTTGGTTTTGTTTACCTTGCCAGGGAGATATATCCAGAAAAAAAATACTCATACTTAGGTTTAAGAGATTTTTGACTGTTTTCTTCTAAGAATTGTATGGTTCCATGTCTTATAGTTAGGTTTTAATCCATTTAGAGTTTACTTTTAACTATGGTGTTAGAGAGCAATCAACTTTCACTCTCTTGCATGAAGCTGTCCAGTATTCCCAACACCATTTATTGAAGAGACTGTCTTTTCTCCATGGTATATTCTTGTTCCCTTTGTCATATCTTAGTTGACTAGATATGCATGGGTTCATTTCTGGGCTCTCTACTCTGTTCCATTGACTTATGTGTCTGTTCCTGTGCCAGTACCATACTGTTTTTTTTTTAATATAATTTATTTTATTATCATTAATTTACAATTACATGTGCAATATTACGACTATTAAACTACCCCTTCATCAGGTCCCCCCCACCAACCCCATTACAGTCACTGTCCATCAGCGTAGTGAGATGCTATAGAATCACTACTTGTCTTCTCTGAGTTGTACTGCCCTCCCCGTGCCCCCCCAACATTACATCTGCTAATCGTAATGCCCCTTTTTCCCTCTTATCCCTCCCTTCCCGCCCATTTTCCCCAGTCCCTTTCCCTTTGGTAACTATTAGTCCGTTCTTGGGTTCTGTGAGTCTGCTGCTGTTTTGTTCCTTCAGTTTTTTTCTTTGTTCTTATACTCAACATATGAGTGAAATCATTTGATACTTGTCTTTTTCGGCTTGGCTTATTTCACTGAGCATAATACCCTCTAGCTCCATCTATGTTGTTGCAAATGGTAGGATTTGTTTTCTTCTTATGGCTGAATAATATTCCATTGTGTATATGTACCACATCTTCTTTATCCATTCATCTACTGATGGACACTTAGGTTGCTTCCATTTCTTGGCTATTGTAAATAGTGCTGCAATAAACATAGGGGTGCATCTGTCTTTTCAAACTGGACTGCTGCATTCTTAGGGTAAATTCCTAGGAGTGGAATTCCTGGGTCAAATGGTATTTCTATTTTGAGTTTTTTGAGGAACCTCCATACTGCTTTCCACAATGGTTGAACTAATTTGCATTCCCACCAGCAGTGTAGGAGGGTTCCGTTTTCTCCACATCCTCGCCAACATTTGTTGTTGTTTGTGTTTTGGATGTTGGCCATCCTCACTGGTGTGAGGTGATATCTCATTGTGGTTTTAATCTGCATTTCTCTGATGATTAGCGATGTGGAGCATCTTTTCATGTGCCTGTTGGCCATCTGAATTTCTTCTTTGGAGAAGTGTCTATTCATGTCCTCTGCCCATTTCTTAATTGGATTATTTGCTTTCTGTTTGTTAAGGTGCATGAGTTCTTTATATATTTTGGATGTCAACCCTTTATCAGATACGTTTTTTATGAATATATTCTCCCATACTGTAGGATGTCTTTTTGTTCTACTGATGGTGTCCTTTGCTGTACAGAAGCTTTTCAGCTTGATATATTCCCACTTGTTCATTTTTGCTTTTGTTTCCCTTGCCCGGGGAGATATGTTCATGGAGAAGTTGCTCATGTTTATGTCCAAGAGATTTTTGCCCATGTTTTTTCTAAGAGTTTTATGGTTTCATGACTTACATTCAAGTCTTTGATCCACCTTGAGTTTACCTTTGTGTATGGGGCTAGACAGTAGTCCAGTTTCATTCTCTTACATGTAGCTGTCCAGTTTTTCCAACACCAGCTGCTGAAGAGGCTGTCATCTCCCCATTGTATATCCAAGGCACTTTTATCAAATATTAATTGACTGTATATGTTTGGGTTAATGTTTGGATTTTCTATTCTGTTCCACTGGTCTGTGGGTCTGTTTTGTGCCAATACCAAATTGTCTTGATTACTGTGGCTTTGTAGTAGAGCTTGAAGTCAGGGAGTGTAATTCCCCCTGTTTTATTCCTCCTTCTCAGGATTGCTTTGGCTATTCGGGGTCTTTTGTGGTTCCATATGAATTTTAGAATTATTTGTTCCAGTTCATTGAAGAAAGCTGTTGGTAGTTTGATAGGGATTGCATTGAATCTGTAGATTGCTTTAGGTAGTATAGCCATTTTGACAATATTTATTCTTCCTAGCCAAGAGCATGGGATGCATTTCCATTTGTTAGTGTCCTCTTTAATTTCTCTTAGGAGTGTCTTGTAGTTTTCAGAGTACAGGTCTTTCACTTCCTTCGTTAGGTTTATTCCTAGGTATTTTATTCTTTTTGATGCAATTGTGAATGGAATTGTTTTTCTGATTTCTCTTTCTGTTAGTTCATCATTAGTGTATAGGAAAGCAACAGATTTCTGTGTGTTAATTTTGTATCCTGCAACTTTGCTGAATTCAGATATTAGTTCTAGTAGTTTTGGAATGAAGTCTTTAGGGTTTTTTATGTACAGTATCATGTCATCTGCAAATAGTGACAATTTGACTTCTTCTTTACCAATCTGGATGCCTTGTATGTCTTTGTTTTGTCTGATTGCTGTGGCTAGGACCTCCAGTACTATGTTGAATAACAGTGGAGAGAGTGGGCATCCTTGTCTTGTTCCCGATCTTAGATGAAAAGCTTTCAGCGTCTCGCCATTAAGTATGATGTTAGCTGTGGGTTTGTCATATATAGCCTTTATGATGTTGAGGTACTTGCCCTCTATACCCATTTTGTTGAGAGTTTTAATCAGGAATGGATGCTGAATTTTGTCAAATGCTTTTTCAGCATCTATGGAGATGATCATGTGGTTTTTGTTCTTCTTTTTGTTGATGTGGTGGATGATGTTGATGGATTTTCGAATGTTGTACCATCCTTGCATCCCTGGGATGAATCCCACTTGATCATGGTGTATGATCCTCTTGATGTATTTTTGAATTCGGTTTGCTAATATTTTGTTGAGTATTTTTGCATCTACGTTCATCAGGGATATTGGTCTGTAATTTTCTTTTTTGGTGAGGTCTTTTCCAGGTTTTGGTATTAGAGTGATGCTGGCTTCATAGAATGAGTTTGGAAGTATTCCCTCCTCTTCTATTTTTTGGAAAACTTTAAGGAGAATGGGTGTTATTTCTTCTCTATATGTCTGGTAGAATTCAGAGGTGAATCCATCAGGCCCAGGGGTTTTGTTCTTGGGTAGTTTTTTGATTACCAATTCGATTTCGTCGCTGGTGATTGGTCTGTTTAGTTTTTCTGTTTCTTGCTTGGTCAGTCTTGGAAGGTTGTATTTTTCTAAGAAGTTGTCCATTTCTTCTATGTTTTCCAGCTTGTTAGCATATAGATTCTCATAATATTCTCTTATGATTCTTTGTATTTCTGTGGGGTCCGTGGTGATTTTTCCTTTCTCATTTCTGATTGTGTTTATGTGTGTAGATTCTCTTTTTCTCTTAATGAGTCTGGCTAGGGGTTTATCTATTTTGTTTATTTTTTCAAAGAACCAGCTCTTGGTTTTATTGATTTTTTCTATTGTTTTATTCTTCTCAATTTTATTTATTTCTTCTCTAATCTTTATTATGTCCCTCCTTCTGGTGACTTTGGGCCTCATTTGTTCTTCTTTTTCCAATTTCAGTAATTGTGTCTTTAGACTATTCATTTGGGAATGTTCTTCCTTCTTTAAATAGGCCTGGATTGCAATATACTTTCCTCTTAGAACTGCCTTTGCTGCGTCCCACAGAAGTTGTGGCTTTGTGTTGTTGTTGTCATTAGTCTCCATATATTCTTTGATTTCTGTTTTGATTTGGTCGTTAACCCATTGATTAATTAGGAGAGTGTTGTTAAGTCTCCATGTATTTGTGAGCCTTTTTGATTTCTTTCTAAAATTTATTTCTAGTTTTATACCTTGGTGATCTGAGAAGTTGGTTGGTAGGATTTCAATATTTTTGAAATTACTGAGGTTCTTTTTGTGGCCTAGTATGTGGTCTATTCTGGAAAATGTTCCATGTGCACTTGAGAAGAATGTGTATCCTGTTGCTTTTGGGTGTAGAGTTCTGTAGATGTCTGTTAGGTCCATCTGTTCTAGTGTGTTGTTCAGTGCCTCTGTGTCTTTACTTATTTTCTGTCTGGTTGATCTGTCCTCTGGAGTGAGTGGTGTGTTGAAGTCTCCTAAGATGAATGCATTGATGTCTATTTCCTCCTTTAATTCTGTTAGTATTTGTCTCACATATGCTGGCGCTCCTGTGTTGGGTGCATATATATTTATAATGGTTATATCTTCTTGTTGGACTGACCCCTTTATCATTATGTAATGTCCTTCTTTATCTTTTGCTACTTTCTTCGTTTTGAAGTCTATTTTGTCTGATACAAGTACTGCAACACCTGCTTTTTTCTCTTTGTTGTTTGCATGAAATATCTTTTTCCATCCCTTCACTTTTAGTCTGTGTATATCTTTGGATTTGAGGTGAGTTTCTTGTAGGCAGCATATAGATGGGTCTTGCTTTTTTATCCATTCTGTTACTCTGTGTCTTTTGATTGGTGCATTCAGTCCATTTACATTTAGGGTGATTATTGATAGGTATGTACTTATTGCCATTGCTGGCTTTAGATTCGTGGTTACCAAGGGTTCAAGGGTTGCTTCTTTACTATCTAACAATCTAACTTAACTTTCTTGTTAAGTTATTGTAAACACAGTCTGATGTTTCTTTCTTTCTCTCCCTTCTTATTCCTCCTCCTCCATTCTTTCTATAATAGGTGTTTTATTCTTTGCCTTTAGTTAGTATTTGGATGGTCTGCTTTCTTTGCTATGATTTTATTTTCTCTGGTGACATCTTTTTAGCCTTAGGTGTGCTTCCGTCTAGAGCAGTCCATTTACGATATCCTGTAGTGGTGGTTTATGAGAGGCAAACTCTCTCAACTTTCGTTTGTCTGGAAATTGTTTAATCCCTCCATCATATTTAAATGATAATCGTGCTGGATACAATATTCTTGGTTCGAGGCCCTTCTGTTTCATAACGTTAAATATATCATGCCATTCTCTTCTGGCCTGTAAGGTTTCTGTTGAGAAGTCTGATGATAGTCTGATGGGTTTTACTTTGTAGGTGATATTTTTTCTCTCTCTAGCTGCCTTTAATACCCTGTCTTTATCTTTGATCTTTGCCATCTTAATTATTATGTGTCTTGGTGTTGTCTTCTTTGGGTCCCTTGTGTTGGGAGATCTCTGAGCTTCAGTGGACTGCGAGACTACTTCCTTCCCCAGAGAGGGCAAGTTTTCAGCAATTATTTCTTCAAAGACACTTTCTATCCCTTTTTCTCTCTCTTCTTCCTCTGGTACTCCTATCATGCGAATATTGTTCCGTTTGGATTGGTCACACAGTTCTCTTAATATTCTTTCATTCCTAGAAATCCTTTTATCTCTCTCTGCCTCAGCTGCTCTGTACTCCTGTTCTCTGTTTTCTATTCCATTAACAGTCTCTTGCATCTCATCCATTCTGCTGTTAAGCCCGTCAATCGCTTGTCTGATTTCTGTATTGTCTTTCCTCAGTTCCCTCACTTCCTCCCTCAGCTCTTGCACATTTCTCTGTAGGTCCATCAGCATGGTTATGACTTTTATTCTGAATTCTTTTTCAGGAAGACTGTGCATTTCCATCCCTTCAGACTCCCTCTCTGGGGTTGTCTGGTTGATTTTGGTCTGAACCATATTCCTCTGTCTTTTCATGGCTATATAATTGGTCACTGATAGTTGCCATGTATGTCAGCTGGGCTCTTTAAGACCACCTCTTGGGGTGCCGAGTGCTCTCGGGTGTAGCTGCACGCTGTGCACTTTCCTGTGTATTCTCGTCTCTCTTTTAGGAATAGATGTATTTTCTGTGTTTTCGTAGATAAATATAGTGTTGGGAGGAGATTTCTGCCCCACTGCTCACACCGCCATCTTCCCGGAAGTCCCCATACTGTTTTAATCACTGTAGCTTTGTAGTATAGCTTGAAATCAGGGAACATGATACCCCTAACTTTGTACTTTTTTCTCAAATTGTTTTGGTTCTTGGGGGTCTTTTGTGGATCTATATGAACTTTAGGATTATTTGCTCTGTTCATTGAAACATACCATTGGTAGTTGGATAGGAATTGCTTTGAATCTGTAAACTGTTTTGGGATGAAGGCCACCTTGACAATATTAATTCTTCCTATCCATGAGCATGAGATAGATGTCCATTTATTTGTGTCTTCTTCAGTTTTTTTCATCGGTGTCTTATAGTTTTCAGAATACAGGTCTTTCACCTCCTTGGTTAGGTTTATTCTTAACCAAGGTGATGCTATTGTAAATGAAACTGTTTTCTTGATTTCTCTTTCTGCTAGTTTGTTACTAGTACATAGGATTGCAACAGATTTCTGTATATTGATTTTGTCTCCTGTGACTTTGCTGAATCCATTTATTAGTTCTAATAGTCTTTTGGTGGAGTCTTCAGACATTTCTATATATAGTAGCATTTCATCAATAAATAACAAGTTTTAGTTCTTCCTTAATAGCTTGGATGACTTTTATTTATTTTTCTTGTCTTTTCCCATGGCTAGGACTTCCAATACTATGTTGAATAAAAGTGGTGAGAGAAGGCAAACAGTTTTTTTTATTATTATTAAGAAAGTAAAAAAACATTTCAGAGAATTGTGGATGAAATATTGCATTTCATACATGTCCATATAAAAAATCAAAGCACCATCTCTATTTAAAAAAGGGAGCATTAGAATATAGTTCTTACAGTTCTTAGTAATATTTGTAAAGTAGACACTGAAGGGTTTTTCAGTAGATTTGGGTTATTTTTATCTTAGTTGTTTTTTGTTTTGTTCTTTGGTTGTTTTGTTTTTATGTTTGTTTTCACTGTAGCATCTATTTCCCTCCTTATGACAAACTACCCATATTCCATAAGTTTTTGGGAACTTGATTCCGTGGAAGTCTCCAGGGTTTCAGCAAGTGCAGCAGGCTAATCAACCTACTCCATCATTGTCACAGAGACTGGTAGAGAGATGAGCAGATAACTCAAGACAGATCAATGAGGTAACTAAATCCTAAGATTGTTGTTTGTTTTATTGGTTAGCTAGAAATTGTTCGGACCATGGTATAGAGCTTAAGTGTGGAGGCAACCTAATGGAAAGAAAGCTAAGAAATTCAAATGATGATATTTGCTTGGCTCTCCACCATATCACATCTGAAATCATGATTACTACTTGACTTATTACGTGAGCCAATAGATTGTATTCTTGCTTAAGCCAGTGGATTTAGTTTTATGTGCTTGTAACAAAAAGGGTTCTGTCTGAGACTCTTAGTGAGGCAAAACAGCATGATTAATACTATCAATACTATACTTCTGATTAACTAAACATCATCTGAAGTTATTTTGAAAATTAGAAATTTTGAATAAACTAAATGAACTAATAATATATATTAGATTGATTATACTGATCACATGATGTTTTCAGATTTTTCATACATTTAGTTTCTACTTCTTGCATATGCCCTGTTTTTTAAAGAAATTATTTATACTGTGAAAGTCCCAAATATTTCATGATTTTGACCTTAATCAGTGAAAAGCATTTATTCTCCAATGAATTTCACAGTCTAGGACATTACCTTGTATCAGGTATGATGCACTTAAAAATCTTCAAATTTAGTAGTCATACACGACTTGAAATAATACCAAAAATATTTTAGTTATGAGTTTTAGTTATGACCAAAATAAACTAAAAATATTTTAGCTATGAGTTTTAGAAAAAAAATTTCAGACTTCATTATAGGTAAAGAATTATATCTACTGAGTTTCATAAAGCATGCTATTAATTTCCTAGTTCGGAAGATGCAATGCAGAGTTTGGAGAGAAGATTCATGGAGAAGCAAAGGTTAATGAGAAAAGAACGGGACATGCTAAAATCTCAGTGGTGTATATTTCACAGTCAACACATTAGTTTACATCCCTTTGTTTGAGGAAATCTTGGGTGACATAATTAAGCCCCCATAGAGGTGGTTCCAAAATAGCATAGTGAAAAAACCTGTATTGAAATTCTCAGTCTACTACTTACTGACTCTGTTGATTGACATATAATTTAAGCCCTCTTATTCAATAAAAAATGGGTATAAGAGTGCCTACCTCACAAAGTACCCAGACTTTGCTTGCATATTGATTATCAATCTAAAAGTAATTGTTGCTTTTATGAAGACTAGAATCATTGTATAACAAATTGCCTCAAAAGAAATTCCTGTGTATCTTTTTGAGAATCTTATAACTCCTTCAGGAAATAGGAGTCTGCTGGATTTAGATGATGATCATCATTGTGGTGAACTAGGGGGAGTAGGAACGTTAATTTATATAAAGTGAGGTGTTCCAGAAAATGATGTGTTATTTAATAGACATTCAGTGGTGTCTTTATAAGTCGATGGAAATAGTTTGGGTATTTTTAGTTCTTGAGAAGAGGACAGTTTATTACCAACTTGGAGAGTTTTGATATATGCTGCCCAGAACTAAGAAACTGAAGATTGCAGGAAAAATTTAGACACCTCAAAATCTGGAGAGTATAGAATATGCATTTGTTGAATAGAATAGCAGTGGCTGGAATAATGAGGAAACCATTTAGTACGTGAAATGAGTCACTGTGTGATTGCTATCTATCTTTACCAAAGTGGTGCTTTGGCTGTGTATTGGTTACAGCTCTATAACAAAAGGTATGGTGATGTGACTCTTAGGTGTTTGGTATATGGAAATACTTGTAATAGCACTTAGTGTATTTGAGCTTGTGTTTGACCCCATCCTACAAATTGTGGGTATTTAGTGGTTTGAGATAATTATTAGTGAAAGAAAGCCATTAAAAGCCATTTGCTTCTGAACAATAAATAATAGGTCTCCCATGCAAACTAATACTTGGATATCTTTGGTGGGTTATTTTTCTTATATAATAAAGTATTACCTAATAGATCATGTCTGAAATTTTCCTGCTTTGGAATAGGAGGTACAATATGGCTATAGCATATTAAGTGTGGCCTGAGGGAATAGATAGAAGCCAGCTTATCAAGGTTTTTATTTTAATGAGCTTCAACTATATCTTAAACAGAAGAAGGAGACATTAAGGTTTATGACAAAGAAAAGATCATCTTTGGATTTTAGAAAGATTGCTTTTGAAGTAATATGATAGTCTACTGGAGAAGAATTTAACAGTACAATTCTGCCTTTATTCTACAGGGGTACTATTAAGTAGAGGAAATGTAGAATGCTTATAACTTTATCTGTGTTGCCAAGGAAGCAAGAGGTAGTACCTGGAAATACTGTTTTAAAGGCCTTCATAGTATAGTGGGCCTGAAACTGGAAATTAGAGCCTCACAGAAAATTGGCTTTGTGGACAGGACTTGGGAACTATAATTACAGCGTATATGTATGTATGTGTGTATATATACATATATATATATATATACACATATACATATATGAGGTGGGGAGGGTATGATCCTTGTTACAGTATAAAGGAATGTCAATAGAATGGGTTGCATACAAGAGAAAACTAATGGAGGAATCAATGTCTAAATATCCATGCTGAACATAAAGAACACTAGGATTAATGAGACACAAGATTAAAATCAAAGTCAATTTCATTAGAAAAGATTTTCAGAGATAAATTGAGTTAGCAATGGAACAAAATCAATTTGTGAGCAAATATGGAGACTGGATATGGGTTAAAGTATGTGGTGAAATACCTTGGATTATATGCTCAAATAAAAACTTAATTCCAGTTCTGTTTGGAGTAGGGAGATGCCATGTGTGAATATATTGATTACACCCATAACAGACCAGGAATTGGGCATGAAATTGGGAGAATATTTAAGTCACAACAATGCCGTAACATATTTTTATATCATATGTATTACCTATAAATAAAAATAAATTGTTAAAATTGCATTTTCTTCCATAAAAATGAGTGTGTTTTAGTGAAAATGGAGTCACAATTCTGAGAATAATATGCCTCATTTATTTTCTCATATTTAATTACATTGTACAATAATGTAAATTTTGACATTTGGTATCTCTTTCTAGTTTTGTTTGTTTTTCATTATCTAACATCTTAAGAATTAAAAATTATAGGATGCATGAGACATTAGAGTATAGTGTTAAACTGTAGTGATTACAAAAGAATGTTATTGATATTTAATGAGCCAGAGGGTCATTGTGATTGAATGGAAAAGCCAGAGTCCATCATGAAAGAGAGAAAGACAGAGACAAAGAGAAGAAATGATGCTTTACAAGTAGTTATTTCATTGTCAAAATATTATGAATAATTTTTGTTTGTGTGTTTATCCATACCATTTACTTTTCTAAATGTGCATTTCACATTTAAAAAATGTACAATCTTCTATACCTCTATAATTTTACTAAAAAATATTTTCAATATTTCTAACTCAATCTGTGTAAGTATATAAATCCAGTCTTTCAAATCAGTTTTGTAAACCTCAATAATTGTTCATTTTCCTTTTTTCAAATTAGTGTATTAACATAATAAAAGCAATTTATTGTGTTTTATTAAGGACATAATTGAGTCCAAATTCTTATCTCCTTTAGATGAATGTTCTGCTCAGAGATTAGAGATTCACAAATATTTAATAGAAAACTATTTCATAAAAATTGCATTTCTGTTGCAATTATCTTGCTTTTTATTTTCAATTTTATACTCTTGTTTCAGTTTTCTATTTTCAAACTATTCTCTTTCCTAATCTTACCTATTTGGGTCATAATTTACCTTAGGAAGAAATATCATTTTAAATCACCATTTACTAAGTGTTTTACCCATCTGCAATTGCTCCAATCTTTTGAATTTGTGATGGTTGCTTTTGTTTTATGTCTATCATAAACTGTTACTGAAAAAGTATAACTTCACCTTTAAGCAAGTTGTTATTGCTTCATATATAAAGGGTTAATAAAACATAAAATATGTAATACAGAGTAGCTATGTAAATAAATATATTACATCAGAGATAAAATAAATGTGGAATTCTTTTAAGTAGCTCTCAACACTCTTGGAAAATACTTCTTTATGTAAGAATGAATAAAAATGTGAACTCCTCCTAACAACTTAAATTCAGAAAAACTGAGCATTATGCTCTATGCAATATTCAGTGTGCAAAAGAGAAACTTCGGTGTGCTTCTGAAATGAATCAAAATTACATTTGATATTAATCTTTTACACATTTTAACTTATGCAATGTTTTGTTGCAATCTGCTGATTCAGAAACAGTAAATCAAATTAAGTGCTTAGCATACTTGACCTGAAAATGAAAAGAAGCAATTTGATTTGAACCTTAGATGTATCACTGATCACATTTTATGAAATGTTTATTAAACATGTTTGAAAACAAATAACCATAGCCTTGGTCTCATTTTCCTCAAAATTATGGAATATAAAGGAAATGTCCTTTTAGTTTTCTATAAATTATTTCCTATTCTACTTCTTTGGGGTCAAAGCACTTTGAAGTGTTTTATTGTTTTATTTGGTTTCCAGCAGCCCTCTACAGCACCAAATCTTTTAATTAGGTCAATATATGGGCTAATCTATGGCATCATAATAAATTGGACTTCTTCACTACTGCATCAGGTTCTATAGTGTAGGTGAGGTAGACAGGTTAACAATTATCTTACTACATTTATTTTTTTTTCTTTTTCCTACATATGAAATACAATTTTAGGAAGAAAGATTAAGATCCAGTTAGTGTATAGTTGAAAAAGTAAACAGAAAAAATTTTTTTTAAGTTTGGAAAGAATATTCCATCATTGTAGATGTATATCATGATTGAATCAATTCATTTACAGGGGAAAATTGTTGAGGTTAGTTATAGAAAAGATGAAGATGTTATGTTCATTTATTTCCTATAAAATACCCATGTTAATAATTCTTTTCAAGTAAAACTGTGGCATAAAAGAAATGCCTTTGTACTTTAAAAATTTGTAAGTAAAAATACAATTAGAAAAATGTAAACCTCCATCTATTATTGTCCAATAACTGCCTTAGAAATATTTTCTAAAATGTTAGTGCATCAACTTCTAGTTTTTTGGGTTTTTTTTTTTTTTTTTTTGTTTTAATGTATGGGTTTGTCTGTCATCTGTTCTCCCTTTGGTAAAATAAGTAAAAAGGGACATATATATAATCACAAATTCTTTATATTTTATTAATAAAAAGTACTAAGAACTAAGTGTTTAATTTCATATAAAGAAGAGAAAACTTTGATCATGTGGTTGTATATATTTGGTTGTATATATTTTTTCTTTTTCCTTTCTATTATTTTTCTTGCTTGGCACGGTACTCCATCATTGTATCAGCATCATTTTAATCATGTAATTAGTCCATTAATCTATTTTCTCTAGCCCTGTGTATCAATATTATTTTCAATTATTCTAATATAAATAATTCTGTAGTAACATATGTGGATTTTTTTCAATTTTTATTCCAGCAATTAGAATTCTTTCATGAGAGAAAGTAAACATTTAAGATACTTTATCCATATTGTTTTCCTCAAACTGTACAAATTAAAGTATCCCCTGTAGGGTATGGAAATGAGAAAAGAAATGGGAACAATTATATGTGTATATATAATTGACATAACCTTTGTACGAATGACAAAAACAATTGACAGATTACTGTTTTATGATTAATGAAGTTGAACATTTTATGCATGTTTTTAAAATTGGTTAGTGTCATATTTTGTAAATTTTGTTTTTAATATTTTGCTGACATTTATATTGTGCCCTTGGTGCTTTTCTCATACATTTGCAATGCAATATTTCTGTGATACTTCCTATGAAAATCTTCCATTTAACTTATTTATTTTGAATTCAAGATTTTTCTATTATGTAGAAGATTAACTTTTAAATTTATGAAATAGTTTTATCTTAAATATATGTTCTAATTCAGTATTTTATTCTCCTATGAATCAACTATTATTTTCTTCTAGGTATTTATTCTTAAATTTCTTTTCAAATTTTATAAAGTCACATGGCATATATTTTATTTTGAGGTTAGCATGTAATAAAATTTTTTCTTCCCCTAGGTACCCATTTTTTAATATAATTTATAAAAAATTTCTCCTGTAAATATCACTTAATCGAAGTAGCACTAAGGCTACGTTGGGAAAATTCAGTTTGGGCTTATTTGACAAGTGTGAAAACAGAGGTGAGAAAACTATGGCTCTCTGTAACATTTATTAAATATGCTACAATTCCATTCAATCATTTTTCCAATTATTTTTGTAATTATTATCTTTAACACACATTTTTCAAATCAAAAGGATAAATATTTTATCTTCTATCATGACTACTAAATGACATAGAAGAGAAAACAGGCTATTGAAATATGTTATAATAGTATAATTTGGGAGGAGCACCTAGTATAACATCAAATGTAAGAAATGTGACATTCATTCATGCTATTATATTAGTGCTATTACATTAGTTATAATTTAGCGTTTAAAACTCTTAATTTTCTTTCATTAATATTAAGTTAAACATGACACATTAATTTTATCAGATAAGATTAGAAAAGTATTATGTTTTAGTAAAATGATACAGTAACACATTTGTATATATTTATATTAAGCACAGTTGACATTATTTAAAACATTTGTATATATTTAATTTAAAAGAGTTTGCATATATTTAAATTAAGAAGAGCTAATATTATTTAAACCATTAAAGTATCTGACTCAGATCTACTATGATCTCTATTTAGATAATCAATTAGATTTTACAGTAAAACTTTCAGGAGGATTTGTATGGGTCTCTAATTTTTATCTTAAGGTTATTTTTTCCTTTTTGAAAATTAGTTAATTAAACTATTGAGGCACATAAAATGAAACGCACAAATCTTAGTGTGCAACTTGATGAATTTTGACATGTGCATACGTTCATGTAGCCCTCGCTCAGATGAAGGTATCAAACATTCTCATATTTTTTCCCCCTTTACCCATCTCACACTCAACTCCTCTATGGCTACTACCAGTCTGTTCTTTGAATGTAAGTCTACTTCTGTTTTGTTTGTTCATTTGTTTTGTTTTTCTAGATGGCACATATTAGTGAAATCATATGATACTTGTCTTTGTCTGTCTTCCTTCACTTAGCATAATAACCTCTTGCTCAATCCATGTTGTTGCAAATGGGAATATTAATTCTTTTAATGGCTTAGCAATATTCCATTGTATATATGTACCACTTCTTTCTTTAAAATCTTTTCTTTAGTTTCATTTTAAGGTGATTGTTAAATGTTTCTATTGTTGCTGTTGCCATCATTTGTAGCAATGCACTTCAAGAGGGAATTATTAACAACGTGAATAGGACAATTCTTGTTCTGCCAGGCTCTCTTATGCACTGTAAGAAATTAAGCATCTTGGACAGACCAACTAAATGCCAATTAACATTCTCTTCCCCAGCCATTGTAATAGTCAAAAACACCTCCCACCCATTTCTGAATGTTTCCAGGGTGAATATTTTATATTTAAAAAACACAGTAGAGCCATTTTTCCCAACTATGACTTAATTTTTGTATTGCTGTCTCATTTAAAGCTACCTTTGCAAGTTGGTATTTTAATATTACGTGGCCACTTTCTAATTCTAATAGGTTTACAATTGATTATCATGTGGTCTATTGATGTACCAAAAATTTGATACATGTATTTTTTCATCTTCCACATAGGAAAATTTTATTTTGATGCTTTGTATGACAATCTTATTTCACATTAATCCTTTGGCCTAAATTTCCAAAACAACAATAAATAATAGAAAAAAGATGCATGTGTTTTTGTGTGCATTTGTGTGAGTGGCAGGTATTCTGATCTAGCAGGGACTTCATATTCAAATAACACTGGGACCATGAGGTTAAGGTAGAACTCCAGTTGGGCTTTTTAAGGAATAACAGAGATGATATTTGTTTGATAGGATTAATTGCAAAACTCTTTGAATATAAAACTATTTCAAAATTACAAACATTGAACTTAGAAGGAAACTTACCATTAATTTATATTACATCAACTAAATTCATAATTTACTTACTGACTTGACATATTTCACAATCAAAAATTTAAGATAACATGGCTTTACATTAGCAATATAAAAATGAAATTCAAAATATGTAGTACATTTGGTTTATTATTTTTTTGGTTTGCCTGAAGCCAAATAAATATGCTGCCTAACCATTTGGCAATACAAACAATTACATTTTTCAAAGAGAAATGGATCCATCACCATCATGTGTCTTTTAATCAGTGATGTTATTCTAATTGGAAAGCTTCACAATATTACAGTGGCTACCTTTATAGTCAAATATATTTACAGTTAAAAGCACAGACATGTTTCTATGCTATTCTTAGTTTTTCTGGGAAAAACAAGTTTCTACCCTCTATGAGAGGGAGAGAAAAAAAAAGGAAGCACATATATTTAGTGAATTTCCATACAGCCTTATTTTTTTAAGGCTGGATTATCTTTAAAACAGTAATTAACTATAATCATAAAAAACCTTTTATTTGACTAGCTCTTTACTTCACCTTTTCTTATCTACTTTGTGGCATGGTTGATACCACTGCTATTTCACATTAAAGGGAACAATGGTTCATAATTTGGTGACAGAAGAATTCTTAGGATGCCCAAGTTTTAGAATACTTATTTATACAAATACACATAAATGAACTGTATAAGAACATATTCATATTTCCTACGATACATCCTAATTTACCAATCATTAAGAGTTCTTAGCCCTATGATCTTCAAAGAATCAAATATTCCCTAAAGCTTCAAGGAATAATATTGTTCTCCTTTTATCCGAAGATACAGGGACAATTTTATTTCCCCTTTCTCTCCCACTCCCTCAGGCTAAATTTCAGGATCATTTATTGATATATATTTTTGGACATACACTATTACTTTTACATTATTTTTCCGTTCTGATAGCTAGTAAGTATATTTTTCAATAATATCCTAGAAGAGTATACAATGCATATGGCATGCCAATGTGTGTATGTTCATGTTTGTGTTAAAACATATAAGTATATGTATATAAATATATAATACAATTCAATATAGCAAATAAAATATCACTACATTTTATGCTGGAAAATCTATATCGAATTAGGTTGTAAGATCTTTTAGACCCTTTCCAGTTACACCCATTGTAACTTATTACTTTCTAATTTTTAAGAACATTGTTTGGAATTAGATGTGAGACTATTAAAAGTTCATTTGGAAAACAATCTAAGTTAATACCTACCTTTAAAAAATGTCATACAATGAGTACTAAATGGAGAAGAGTGACATAAATAGCACTGGGAATTCCACGGATGAGAACGAAATGATAGAGCAGTGTTCCTGACGAAACTGATAACTATTTCCTCAAATACCAATTTAAAAATTTACTCCAGAGCATCTTACTAACAATTTTGGTAAGTGATATAAAACATATTCAACTTTTATAGAACAGCTAATGGGAAGATTGATTCATGAAAATAACAACAGATTTTCTACAGTGATCATTGGTAAAAGAATTTTCATTAATTTAGCTGTAAAATTCCTGTGCTGAGAGTAATGCTTAATTCCTCTACAAATGTTTATTTCTCTTTTTTTGTATTTTAATCCTCTTGTTCTTTCTACATGCAATTTCCTTATTTCCCTTCTTTTTCATTTATAAATTGTCCTTTGGTTTGGGAAAATTTTAGTTTAAATTACATTCAAGCAATTCTCATTAATCTTCAAGATTACATAAAATAAACTGTTTAAAGGTGCTGAAAAGTTACCTTTTAATAATACTATAATACTTTGCAAAATTATGTAGAGAACATTTTGTCCAAATAAGTACAAGCATATTTGATTAGAAATTTATTCAGGCAGGCATAATTTTAAGTTTCTGTTTAATTTCATTTGTAATCATAGAACACTTGAAAGAATTAGTCCTATACTCCATTCTCAAGGATCTTAAGCCCAGAGAACTGAACCTGATTGACAGATATGATATATAAATAAATAGAAGATCTGAAATTAGTATCTGCTTTCATAGTTCCACATCCTGGGTCTTTTCTCAGTACATTATAAAACATAAGTTCAAGCTAAGAACTTACTAATTACCATTTAATGGAAAGAATAGAGAAAAATTACTGGTACAGAATACTAACTTAGATTTATTTCAATAATCTTAACTAGCCTGTATTTAAAATTATTCTACAAGTGACCTAGAAACTACCTTATAAATGGTATAATTAACAATTGCTTTCTAATCGACACTTATTTTACACACAAGTCCTATATAAATAATGTATCTATGAACTTGAGGAAAACATTTTACTATGTAAAGTAATACACAAGCATTAGTTTAAATTTTTTAAATATTTTCTGTACTATTCCCCTGGGTTAAGTATTGCTATAGTTGTGGGAGATAAAAAGGGAGAAAGTTATTCAAAGAGAATAGGAATACAGGGTTTTTTCTTTTTTAAGTACCAACATTAAAGAGTTGCTATTTACACTCACAGAATCAATTTCACATAACTGTATGTTTGAACACTGATTTTTTATATAGACTTGACTCAATGTCTTTTTCAGAAATGCAATAATTTCTGTTAAAGTTAAGATCAGTGGACCAAATATTCTAAGATTTTTACTGAAATAAAGTAATATTTTAGGCATTTATTTCTTAAAAGTAGACTGTTAAATTACAAGACATTATTTACACTGGATAAAGTCTACTAGTTTCCAAAAATAATAGTATTTGTGGTTGTATGTAGAGTAAGAAAACTGAAAGAGTAGAGAAAGGCGTAAAATGAATTATAAAATCTTGTAACTCTCCAGTTGCTCCCTTCAAATGTAAAACTAGTTAGGCATTCTTGCCTTTATCAAATGATAAATATAAATCCTCACATTTCTAGGTCTGTGTGTGTATACATGTCCATATGACTTTCTATATGTAAATGATAATTTTAATTATCAAAAAAAAGAGAGACTTCCGGGAAGTCGGCGGCGTGGGCAGGGTGGCAGAAATCTCCTCCCAACACAATATATATCTACGAAAACACAGCAAATACATCTATTCCAAAAGAGAGACCAGAATACACAGGAAAGCGCACAGCGTGCAGCTATACCTGAGAGGACTCAGCACCCCAAGTTATGGAGCCATGACCTGGTGGGACCCAAGCACTCCCCCACCCCAGCGAACCAGCGGGAGGAGAGGATTCAGAGCAGGGAGGGAGTGGAAGTACACCCCGCAAAGCAGCCAGCCCCGGTGATCTGGGTGGGGAGCGCTGACCCATATTGCACAGTGCAGGAGAGATTGGAGAGACAGAGGGGCAGGATCTGAGCGGGGAATGCGCCAGGGTGCTTGCAGCCAGCTGAAGGGAAGGAAAAAAAAAAAGCGCGCGCTTTCTTCAGCGGTCGTAAAGAGACAGGAGCCCAGCGGAGGAGCCGGATTGCCCCAGCACACTCAGCCCAGCAGGCTGGGAGTCCTGGGGAGTTTCAGATGCCTCAGCTGGCAACTGAGGAAGCGTAGCCATACTTACACTTCTCACTGAGATCAACAGACTCCTATTCATTCCCACCCCTGCCAGAGCAATAAAGGGCCCTGCGGAGCGGCATAATACGGCTGCAGAATAGTGGGGCAATAGTGCCACCTGCAGCATTCAAACAGAATCTACTCCAGTGGGCATTTTTTTTGTTTTGTTTTGTTTTTGTTTTTTGTTTTCTCTCTTTTTTTCTTTTATCTTTCTTTCTTTCTTCCTTCTATTTTTCTTTTTTTCCCTCTTTTTTTTTCTCTTTTGAAAGTCTTAAAGAGCCCAGGTGACATACGTGGCAACTACCAGTGACCAATTCTATAGCCATGAAAAGACAGAGGAATATGGTTCAGACCAAAATCAACCAGAAAACCCCAGAGAGGGAGCCTGAAGGGATGGAAATGCACAGTCTTCCAGAAAAAGAATTCAGAATAAAAGTCATAACCATGCTGATGGACCTACAGGGAAATGTGCAAGAGCTGAGGGAGAAAGTGAGGGAAGTGAGGAAAGACAATGCAGAAATCAGACAAGTGATCGACAGGCTTAACAGCAAACTGGATGAGATGCAAGAGACTGTTAATGGAATAGAAATCAGAGAACAGGAATACAGAGAAGCTGAGGCAGAGAGAGATAAAAGGATTTCTAGGAATGAAAGAATATTAAGAGAACTGTGTGACCAATCCAAAGGGAACAATATTCGCATTATAGGATTACCAGAGGAAGAAGAGAGATAAAAATGGATAGAAAGTGTCTTTGAAGAAATGATTGCTGAAAAATTTCCCTCGCTGGAAAAGGAAATAGTCTCGCAGTCCACAGAAGCCCACAGATCTCCCAACACAAGGAAGACAACACCAAGACACATAATAATTAAGATGGAAAGATCAAAGATAAAGACAGCGTATGAAAGGCAGCTACAGAGAGACAAAAGATCACCTACAAAGGAAAACCCATCAGACTATCATCAGACTTCTCAACAGAAACTTTACAGGCCAGAAGAGAATGGCATGATATAGTTAACGTTATGAAACAGAAGGGCCTTGAACCAAGAATATTGTATCCAGCATGATTATCATTTAAATATGATGGAGGGATTAAATAATTTCCAGACAAACGAAAGTTGAGAGAGTTTGCCTCTCATAAACCACCACTACAGGATATCTTAAATGGACTGCTCTAGATGGAAGCACACCTAAGGCTAAAAAGATGTCACCAGAGAAAATAAAATCATAGCAAAGAAAGCAGACCATACAAATACTAACTAAAGGCAAAGAATAAAACACCTAGTATAGAAAGAATGGAGGAGGAGGAATAAGAAGGGAGAGAAGTAAAGAAACATCAGACAGTGTTTACAATTACTTAACAAGAAAGTTAAGTTAGATTGTTAGATAGTAAAGAAGCAACCCTTGAACTCTTGGTAACCACGAATCTAAAGCCAGCAATGGCAATAAGTACATATCTATCGATAATAACCTTAAACGTATATGGACTGAATGCACCAAACAAAAGACATAGAGTAACAAAATGGATAAAAAAGCAAGACCCATCTATATGCTGCCTACAAGAAACTCACCTCAAATCCAAAGATATACACAGACTAAAAGTGAAGGGATGGAAAAAGATATTTCATGCAAACAACAAAGAGAAAAAAGCAGGTGTTGCAGTACTTGTATCAGACAAAATAGACATCAAAACGAAGAAAGTAGCAAGAGATAAAGAAGGACATTACATAATGATAAATGGGTCAGTCCAACAAGAAGATATAACCATTATAAATATATATGCACCCAACGTAGGAGCACCAGCATATGTAAAACAAATACTAACAGAATTAAAGGAGGAAATAGACAGCAATGCATTCATCGTAGGAGACTTCAACACACCACTCACTCCAGAGGACAGATCAACCAGACAGAAATAAGGAAAGACACAGAGGCACTGAACAACACACTAGAACAGATGGACCTAACAGACATCTACAGAACTCTACACCGAAAAGCAACAGGTGACACATTCTTCTCAAGTGCACATGGAACATTTTCCAGAATAGACCACATACTAGGCCACAAAAAGAACCTCAGTAATTTCAAAAATATTGAAATCCTACCAACCAACTTCTCAGATCACCAAGGTATAAAACTAGAAATAAATTTTAGAAAGAAATCAAAAAGGCTCACAAATACATGGAGACTTAACAACACTCTCCTAATTAATCAATGGGTTAACGACCAAATCAAAACAGAAATCAAAGAATATATGGAGACTAATGACAACAACAACACAAAGCCACAACTTCTGTGGGACGCAGCAAAGGCAGTTCTAAGAGGAAAGTATATTGCAATCCAGGCCTATTTAAAGAAGGAAGAACATTCCCAAATGAATAGTCTAAAGACACAATTACCGAAATTGGAAAACGAAGAACAAATGAGGCCCAAAGTCACCAGAAGGAGGGACATAATAAAGATCAGAGAAGAAATAAGTAAAATTGAGAAGAATAAAACAATAGAAAAAAAATCAGTGAAACCAAGAGCTGGTTCTTTGAAAAAATAAGCAAAATAGATGAACCCCTAGCCAGATTCATTAAGAGAAAAAGAGAATCTACACACATAAACATAATCAGAAATGAGAAAGGAAAAATCACAACGGACCCCACAGAAATACAAACAATCATAAGAGAATATTATGAGAATCTATATGCTAACAAGCTGGAAAACATAGAAGAAATAGACGACTTCTTAGAAAAATACTACCTTCCCAGACTGACCAAGCACGAAACAGAAAAACTAAACAGACCAATCACCAGCAACGAAATCGAATTGGTAATCAAAAAACTACCCAAGAACAAAACCCCTAGGACTGATGAATTCACCTCTGAAATCTACCAGACATATACAGAAGAAATAACATGCAATAACCTTAAAGTTTTCCAAAAAATAGAAGAGGAGGGAATACTTCCAAACTCATTCTATGAAGCCAGCATCACTCTAATACCAAAACCGGGCAAAGACCTCACCAAAAAAGAAAATTACAGACCAATATCGCTGAGGAACATGGATGCAAAAATACTCAACAAAATATTAGCAAACTGAATTCAAAAATACACCAAGAGGATCATACACCATGATCAAGTGGGATTCCTCTCAGGGATGCAAGGATGGTACAACATTCGAAAACCCATCAACATCATCCACCAAATCAACAAATAGAAGAACAAAAACCACATGATCATCTCCATAGATGCTGAAAAAGCATTTGACAAAATTCAGCATCCATTCCTGATTAAAACTCTCAACAAAATGGGTACAGATGGCAAGTACCTCAACATCATAAAGGCTATATCTGACAAACCCACAGCTAACATCATACTTAACGGCGAGACGCTGAAAGCTTTTCATCTAAGATCGGGAACAAGACAGGGATGCCCACTCTCTCCACTGTTATTCAACATAGTACTGGAGGTCCTAGCCACAGCAACCAGACAAAACAAGACATACAGGGCATCCAGTTCGGTAAAGAAGAAGTCAAATTGTCACTATTTGCAGATGACATGATACTGTACATAAAAACCCTAAAGATTCCATTCCAAAACTACTAGAACTAATATCTGAATTCAGCAAAGTTGCAGGATACAAAATTAACACACAGAAATCTGTCGCTTTCCTATACACTAATGAAGAACTAACAGAAAGAGAAATCAGAAAAACAATTCCATTTACAATTGCATCAAAAAGAATAAAATACCTAGGAAGAAACCTAACGAAGGAAGTGAAAGACCTGTACTCTGAAAACTACAAGACACTCCTAAGAGTATTTAAGGACGACACTAACAAATGGAAATGCATCCAATGCTCTTGGCTAGGAAGAATAAATGTTGTCAAAATGGCTATACTACCTAAAGAAATCTACAGATTCAGTGCAATCCCTATCAAACTACCAACAGCTTTCTTCAATGAACTGGAACAAATAATTCTAAAATTGATATGGAACCACAAAAGACCCCAAATAGCCAGAGCAATCCTGAGAAGGAGGAATAAAACAGGGGGAATTACGCTCCCTGACTTCAAGCTCTACTACAAAGCCACAGTAATCAAGACAATTTGGTATTGGCACAAAAACAGACCCACAGACCAGTGGAACAGAATAGAAAATCCAAACATTAACCCAAACATATACAGTCAATTAATATTTGATAAAGGAGCCTTGGATATACAATGGGAGATGACAGCCTCTTCAGCAGCTGGTGTTGGAAAAACTGGACAGCTACATGTAAGAGAATGAAACTGGACTACTGTCTAGCCCCATACACAAAGGTAAACTCAAGGTGGATCAAAGACCTGAATGTAAGTCATGAACCCATAAAACTCTTAGAAAAAAACATAGGCAAAAATCTCTTGGACATAAACATGAGCAACTTCTTCATGAACATATCTCCCCAGGCAAGGCAAACGAAAGCAAAAATGAACAAGTGGGACCATATTAAGCTGAAGAGCTTCTGTACAGCAAAGGACACCATCAGTAGAACAAAAAGACATCCTACAGCATGGGAGAATATATTCATAAAAAATGTATCTGATAAAGGGTTGACATCCAAAATATATAAAGAACTCATGCACCTTAACAAACAGAAAGCAAATAATCCAATTAAGAAATGGGCAGAGGACATGAATAGACACTTCTCCAAAGAAGAAATTCAGATGGCCAACAGGCACATGAAAAGATGCTCCACATCGCTAATCATCAGAGAAATGCAGATTAAAACCACAATGAGATATCACCTCACACAGTGAGGATGGCCAACATCCAAAACACAAACAACAACAAATGTTGGCGAGGATGTGGAGAAAAGGGAACCCTCCTACACTGCTGGTGGGACTGCAAATTAGTTCAACCATTGTGGAAAGCAGTATGGAGGTTCCTCAAAAAACTCAAAATAGAAATACCATTTGACCCAGGAATTCCACTCCTAGGAATTTACCCTAAGAATGCAGCAGCCCAATTTGAAAAGGACAGATGCACCCCTATGTTTATTGCAGCACTATTTACAATAGCCAAGAAATGGAAGCAACCTAAGTGTCCATCAGTAGATGAATGGATAAAGAAGAGGTGGTACATATACACAATGGAATATTATTCAGCATGAGAAGAAAACAAATCCTACCATTTGCAACAACATGGATGGAGCTAGAGGGTATTATGCTCAGTGAAATAAGCCAAGCCAAAAAAGAAAAGTATCAAATTATTTCACTCATATGTGGAGTATAAGAACAAAGAAAAATTACTGAAGGAACAAAACAGCAGCAGACTTACAGAACCCAAGAACGGACTAACCGTTACCAAAGGGAAAGGGACTGGGGAAAATGGGTGGGAAGGGAGGGATATGAGGGAAAAAGGGGCATTACGATTAGCAGATGTAATGTTGGGGGGGCACAGGGAGGGCTGTACAACTCAGAGAAGACAAGTAGTGATTCTATATCATCTCACTCTGCTGATGGACAGTGACTGTAATCGGGTTGGTGGGTGGACCTGATGAAGGGGTAGTTTAATAACCATAATATTGCACATGTAATTGTAGATTAATGATAATAAAATAAATTATATTTTTAAAAAATAGAATTATAAATACTATCAAGACATTTGCTTTTATAATGTAACCAAAAAGTATTGGATAAATGTTTAGGTCATAATGCACAGATTTACACTTAAAAAAAAACTTCCTGATCAAGTATGTCAATTTACCTACAAAGTCTCCTAATGAATGTATATGCAATGGTCAGTTGAGTCACTAGAGATTCCAAATAAGTTGTTTTCATTTTGAAACCATTACCCCAGTGCAGTGAGGGAATAGACACCTGAGTTGCCAACCATGTTTTGAAACCTTCAGCTAAAGTCTGACGTGTGGCAAGATGTCCTGTATTACAGTGTTGACCTTGTCCACTGCAATTTCAAGGACATTTCAAGGAAAATACATATTGGTAGTAATACATAGATACAATTCAGATAAGATCTGTTGAGAGGTGCTTGGCTGCTGTGGGAGAGAGGAGTACTGGAATCTACTAGCAAAATCTGAAAGCGAAGATATAATAAAATGTCTTATGCCTGTTTCAGGGCATTCAAACGGTATACCCTATGTACATCTGTAGAGGAGAATGGTTTTCTTAATTAAATTGTTTTCTTAATTAAAATTCAGCAGTAAAAATCCTTTTATGCCAAGAAAATGAAAATATTTCTTTGAAAGCAAGTTAGTAAAATGAGTAGCCTAGAGTGAAATGAATCTCAACAGTAAACTACCATAGAGAAGAGGAGCAGGCTCCGATATTTTTAGAAGTAATTTTAAGCTAAATTATTCCTTATCTTTGCCAGTTAGAAAATTGACATTATAGAGAGAAACAGATTCCTTTTTGAACTTCTATAACTTGGTTCTTACCACTTGTTTTGTATTTAGCATCATGTCTCATATTGTTTAAATAGGATATAATCATTCAACTATCTGGTATTCATATTATTATGTTATTAATTATATTATTTATATGATTAATATTATTATTAAAAATGACCAGTTATTTTTAACTTAGAATGCAGAAACAAAGGCATTTTGAATTGGAATAAATGATAACATAGCAGGAAAGAAAGGGAAATGTTTTGGTGGGAAAGCATTTATACTTCTTTCCCCCTTTATCCTTCTCTTCTATTTCATGAAATAAAGATATAAATATGCAATGGAAGCCACATCAACATTGATACAGAAGCAGAGACAATGCCCTTAATCCTAGTAATACAATAACATAATTCTAATTGTATCTTTGGAAATTGGAAGTTGGAAACTTGACAGAGGCTTCCAGGTAATGGACACTTTTCTATAGCTGCATAGGGTTTAAAACATACGTTTAAATGTTTACAAATATGTGTTCATGGAAGAAGCCTTAGTTTCCAACAAGTAATCTTAAATATACACATACCAAAGAAGTGTTAATGATTTTTCCCAGTCCTTCTCATTCTCCTTCCTTCTAAAGATGTCTTACTTGACCCATTTAATTTTTGTCCCCTCCCTAGTCACTCAAGAAGGGTTCTTCCATTTCTTGGTCAGTTATTTGTACTTTTTTTTTGATATCCAGGCATTACAAAAAAGGTTGAGTTCAGAGCTAAAATGAACATTAAAACTAGAAATTGAATAGATATAAATCTGAGAATGTTTTAGAAAGAGTTACAGGAGAGTTGTAAGTATGAAAAAAAGTAGATGACAGATAAATTATTGTGATGGATTATTTATATTGCCTTATCATCTAAACAAAGTCCTCATTTTTTAAAATTGTCTTTTGGTGGTAGATGGGATGTGTTTTCAACCAAGCATTGTTTGTCATTAAACCAAGGCATGTGGCTTCCTATTTTCAATAGGAAATGTATATGTGTATATATTTGTGTATATGCATTTTTACTATATCAACCTTCATCTTTATCTATATTTGTATATATTCACATACTTATGCATATATTCATTTTATACCTAGTGTTGAGAGTGGTTAAAATTGATAGAAGGTGTAGTTTACTAGATGATGACTATAAAATAATTATTTCCAAATTTACTAACTGAAAATTTAAAAAATAATGTACATTTATAAAGTGTCCACTATAAATTAGGTCCTTTACTTACATTATTTTAAATCTGTATAAAGATAATTAAGCACATTACCCCCATTAATTTGTTCAGTATGAAGCACTAGTAAGTAGCTGAATGGGTATTTGATACAACATATTTTCTATTCTGAGGTCATTTCTATATTAGATTTCCCTTGAGCAATACAGAATATCACTAAAGACAGCATATTTTTGTGCTTTTTGTTTTTTTCTTCAAGGGCTATGATTTCTATGAAGAGTATAAATACATATTTTAACTTCCCAAATAAAATAGAACTCTCTTGAGAGATGATCATAAATTAAATGGATTTCCATTATAGGTAACATATAAGCAAGCAAAAATAGGATAGATAATTGATTAGGTTGCTAATTGTCCTAAAAAACATAGTGTGTAGGTATGCTGCTTTCTTGTTCAAAGCTTCTTGATCCATAGCACAACTTTGAATTCTATTTTTAAGGAGATACATGAAAAAACTTGGTATGTGTGTGTATACTTTTCAAATCAATACCCACTACTTCACTTTTTCTCCAAAAAAACCCTTTGATTAGCAAATTTAAGTAATAAGTTATCATCACTTATTTGCTACTATGAAAAATAACAGAAAGATTTTTGACCTTTTAAAATATCAAATCATACTAAAGCATTTTTTCTACCCTTTCAAAAATCATATTTATCACACTATATTTGAGAGAGAACTATAATTTCAGTTTCATTTATTGTACATCTCATTTCAAGGGAAAATTAACTAATGTGGGAGTAAACACTGCCTACTAATACCCTAACTTTAACCTCTTTGGATATATCCATCAATCTGTTAATTATTATTCATCAGAAGTTCTGCATGATTAGACATGAGAAAAATAGTGTCAGAGGACACACAGTAGTAGTAATAGAGACAATAGCAATAAGACCATCAGCTGCTGCCAAACCTTGTATAATTGATATTTATGATTCTGAAAATAACAGAGAAGCTTATTAAAAAGCACAGAAATATAATTGTGGCAAAGTTTTTTAAAGGGAAAGTAACTGTGGTCTTAAAACAGCATTGGTGTTCATTTTACTTAGAACGAAAGGAGTACAACAGAAGTTGAAAATGGGCAAAATATGGATGCAGTAGAGAAAAAGAAAACAAGTTCTTAAAGTGAACTGTCTTAAAGATCTTTATTAGGTCCATTTGCCTTCATTATTATAGAACCAAGCCCTAATGACATCAACTAACAAATGTTAATATATTATAATAATTAATTATAACAAAAGTTCTTATGTTACCTATATATTATACATTATGTGTGTGTTATTTGTAGATCAGCTTGATCTTTTTGAGACTTATTTCTAAGCATTTTTTACAGTGGTTCTGGAATGGTCTTCACCCTAGGGCTAGCTTAGCTCCTCTAAAATGATGTGAACCTTTGGGAGTATGCCCCGTGTATACATTTCTCCACTCTTGAGTAGTAAATTTGAATGATTTCACAGTCCTGGGGAGTTCAGGAAATTTTCCAGTTTACAATTTTCCACTAATTGTTCTATTTTAGTTGTTCTTTGACTGGCTTCTAGGAGTTCCACCTAGTGTGTATCAAGTTTGGAATTCAGCCACTGCTATAAAGGACTTTGAAGCAGATTTATGGAGCACTTACCTGCACTAAATTCTCTTCTCAATACTTTGTCTGGAAAATTCTAGTTTCTACACTCTCCCTTAAATTAAATTTAGATCTTTTCACATCATCAAATTCACTGGATTCTGTTTGGGTTCCCTCTCTTTGCCATGGCCAGCCAAGTATCTCCAAGCAGAAAGACAGGGCCGATGGGAGGGGTCTTCTCATTGATTTCTTCCTCTCAGAGATCACAGCCTTGCACTGTCTATTGTGAAATATCTAAATGTAATGATTGTATATTTTTTGCCCAGTTTTCTAGTTGTTTAATGTGGAAGGTCACACTTACACCACTATTCCTCCACAGATGGAAATTGTGTAGAATTTTACTCCCCTGCCTCACCAACCACAGAATCTAGCAGTATTGAGGGGAAACTTGACCGTGCTCTTGGCCCCCAGGTATCCAAGTGAAGCTCCTTGCTTTCTTTATTCTTAGCAACAACTCTTCATGGGTTTTATAGTCCCGAGATCTTAGTCTTCCGCCAGCACTTTGATTTGGCATATTCACATAGAATAAAAGGAAATGCGGATAGTATAGAAACTCTTGAATGCTTTCCCTTCTTTGGTGTCTTAATCCTTGGAGTTCTCATTACCCATAACTCTCCAGCTTCAAATGCCTGAATTTCATGCATTATAGTTGTTTTACTCTAAGCACTGGTTCTTTTTCAGCTACTCCATTCCATTTGGAAACAGAAGTTCTTGAATTTTTAAACTAGTGTCTTCTCAAGAACCGTTAAAACCAAATCTATCTTCTACAAACTGTTGGACTGATATTCTAAATCTTTATCATGACTATGCAATCTATCTGTTCAAAAGCTTTTAGCAAAAGATCACATTAAAGAGCACCTCACATGTAAACAAACACACAAAAACAATGTTTTTATTTAAACCTATGAAAACATTGTTAGTATATTTGGATGGATAATTTTTAAAAGTATGAAGAATGTGAGGATTTGGAAAATGAAAAGAATTACTTAATGTTGCATATATGTGACTATATGCCTTTGTTACTTTTAGCAAAAAATATATTTATTATTATTTCTAAAATCCAATAAGATGTTTAACTGCAAATAATAAATGGCACCTTGTTACCTGCAGAAGAATTTTAAGTTTCATAAAATGCAACCCAGTGACCACCTTGTACCTGGGTAGTCTCCAGTTTAACATCGGACTACTCTCTGCCTCTCACTTTGCACTCTAGCAACATGGAAGTGATACTAAAATCTTTTAGATAGCTTGTGAATGACATGTCACTGCCTGTGCTCATGTTTAAGCCTTCCTGTGTATTTAAAAGCCATTACCTGCTTACACTAAAGTTTCTCTACCATGGCATTAAATCTGAGCCATTTTTTTAAATGTATCATTGTCAAAACTATCAGATTAATTTTTCCTCCATATGTGTTTAAGCTACCAATGTAACAGTGGACTGAAATTGTATACGACTGTGCCTAGTCTCATCCCCTGCACTCACATATTAAGGGGCTATTGATATGGAATTTAGTTAATTTATAACACTCAAAACCTAGTAATTCACATGTAAATAATTCCTACTATGATGGCAAAAGAAAGTATATATATATAGAAAAAATTAACAAGCATTGCAATGAAGATTGAGTTCTAACTCCCAACCACTTGTAAGAACTTCTGATATATAAAATTAATACTGCTATGTGGTAATTTATTTCTCTAAATTCCAAATTTCCTCCCTACATGATTTAGATACTGTGAAAAATATAGTCTTAAGTCTATTAAGCATACATTATAATGGAATTATGCATTTCTTAAAAATAGCACTCAAATATAATTATGGTAAAAACGGGAAACTTGTAAAAGTAATTAGACTAACATAATTACTTTGAACATGATCACATTGCAGTTGAGGAAATGCAGACTCTATAAAAGAATAATTTGTATGCTGTGTTTATATTCTGAATAGATTATCAGTTTGTACAGTGCAGGTATTATTTACATATTTTGAAGGAAATGCCTGCTGTCAGCATCGTCTATCTAGTTCCATGAGTAGTGATAATATGCAATATTATTTTTTTAAATTTTTTATTAAGGTATTATTGATATACACTCTTATGAAGGTTTCACATAAGAAAACAATGTGGTGACTACTTTTATCCATATTATCAAGTCCCCACCCATACCCCACTGCAGTCACTGCCCATCAGTGTAGTAAGATGCCACAGATTCACTATTTGCCTTCTCTGTGCTACACTGTTTTCACCGTGACCCTCATACAATGTGTACTAAATATAATACACTTCAATCCCCTCCTCCCTCCCTCCGGACCTGCCCTCACACACAGTTTGCCTTTAGTAACCACTAGTCCCTTCTTAGATTCTGTGAGTCTGCTGCTGTTTTGTTCCTTAAGTTTTGCTTCATTGTTATACACCACAAATGAGGGAAATCATTTGGCACTTGTCTTTCTCCACCTGGCTCATTTCACTGAGCATAATATCCTCCAGCTCAATCTATGTTTTTGCAAATGGTACAATTTGTTTCTTTCTTATGGCTTAGTATTCCATTGTGTATATGTACCACCTCTTCTTTATCCATTCATCTACTGATGGACACTTAGGTTGCTTCCATATCTTGGCTATTGTAAATAATGCTGCAATAAACATAGGGGTGCATATGTCTTTTTGAATCTGAGAACTTGTATTCTTTGGCAAATTCCTAGGAATGAAATTCCTGGGTAAATCAGTATTTCTATTTTTAGTTTTTTGAGGAACCTCCATATTGCTTTCCACAATGGTTGAACCAGCAGTGTAGGACGGTTCCCCCTTCTCTGCATCCTCGCCAGCATTTCCTGTTCTTAGTCTTTTCGATGCTGGCCATCCTTACTGGTGTTAGGTGATATCTCATTGAGGTTTTAATTTGCATTTCCATGATGACTAGTGATGTGGAGCATTTTTTCATGTGTCTGTTGGCCATCTGAACTTCTTCTTTGGAGAACTATCTCTTCATAACCTCTGCCCATTTTTAATCAGGTTGTTTGCTTTTTGGGTGTTGAGGCGTGTGAGTTCTTTATATGTTAACCCATTGTCAGATATGTCATTTACAAATATATTCTCCTTTTTGTTCTGTAGATGGTGTCCATTGTTGTACAGAAGCTTTTTAGTTTGATGAAGTCCTCTGTGTTCATTTTTGTTTTGTTTCCCTTGCTCAAGGAGATGCGTTCAAGAAGAAGTTGCTCATGTTTATATTCAGATGATTTTTGCCTATGTTGTCTTCTAAGATTTTTATGGTTTCCTGACTTACATTCAGGTCTTTGATCCATTTCAAGTTTATTTTGGTGTATGGGGTTAAACAATAATCAATTTTCATTCTCTTGCATGGAGCTGTCCAGTTTTGCCAACACCAGTTGTTGAAGAGGTTGTCTTTTCCCCATTGTAAGTCCAGCGCTCCTTTATCATATATTAATTGACCATATATGCTTGGGTTTATATCTGGGCTCTCTGGACTGTTCTATTGGTTTATGGTTCTCTTATTGTGCCAGTACCAAATTGTCTTGATTACTGTGGCTTTGTAGTAGAGCTTGAAG
>JAVSCE010010857.1:0-84575 GCA_032199065.1 Smutsia gigantea
TAAGCTGGAGGGTGGGCCTATTAGTAGTAATTTTTTGCATCCAATAGACATCTGAGGAACCAGGGGTGGAGGCTCCCCGGTAACTGCTTTGAGAAGGATAGGTGGAAGAAGATAGAGGCAGGGGAATAGCTTGTGCAATGCGAGTACCTGCAGACAGAAGAGTAGCTCCTAAGGGGGAAGATACAATAAGTTTAATTTCTCCTGTATAGTCATTGTCTATTAGAGTAGGATGAACTACAAGACCTTTGAGGGTAGATGAAGCTCGTCCAATGATAAGGAAAAACGTGCCTTGGGGAGGGGGCCCATGGATTCCTGTGGGGATGATTGTTGGTCCTTCTTCAGGGGTTAATATTGTGTGGGAGGAGGGACCGAGGTCCAGGCCTGCGCTCCCTGGGGTGGCGCGCTGCAAGGATTGTGCCCTAATGCCCTCGGGGCAGATTGGTGTTGGGGAGGGGCTGAGGGCTGGCCCCATGGCCCGTTTCCCGAAGGCTGTTGGTGAGGTGTCAAAGCTTGGGAAATCTGTGGACCTTGATTGATGGGCTGTCCATCAATATCTGTTTTAGATTTGCATTGATTAGCCCAATGTTTGCCACGACGGCACTTGGGGCAAACGGTAGCTGGTAAAACAGGGCTGGGAGTTACTTTCTGAGTGGCTTGGGTTTGTCCTTGTGTGGCCATAGGGCAATTTCTAGCCCAATGTCCAGGTTGTTTACATTTAAAACAGACATTGGGTTTGTTAGAGGATAAGGCTGCTCCAATTGCAATGCCGATGGCATGTGAAGCTGAGTCAATCCCTGAACAGAGTTTGATAAAGTCTGTAAGGGATTTTCCTCGGCGGTTCCCACGGAGCGCTGCTTGGCAAGCAGGATTAGCGTTTTCATATGCTAATTGGAGAACGAATGGGCTTTCACTTTCTTGGGGGCCGAAAATGCGCTCAGCGGCTTCAGTTAGGCGGCCCACAAAATCTGTATAGGATTCTTGTGTTCCCTGTCTGATTTTGGAAAGGGAGGAAGTGGAACTTTTAGTAGGGAGATTTTTCCAGGCTGCTAAAGCTGCTGCTTGTACCTGGGTTAAGATGGCTTGGCTAAATTGCTTCTGGTTTTCAGGATTAGCATAAGGCTCAGTACCTAAAAGCTTATTGATGTTCCAATGCTCAGCTCTTTTTTGAGCAGAGGGCATACTACTGATAAACGAACGGCAGCGATCATCATAATCAGTTTTCCAATGGAGATAATCCCCTCTAGAAAGAACAGCCTTTACTAAGTGGAACCAGGTGGATGGAGTGGGGTGAAGGGATTCACAGATGGAATCTAAAAACGATAGAGTGAAAGGAGCGGAAGGACCATATTGGGAGACTGCATGCTGCAATTCTTTAAGGTGTTTAAAACGCAGCGAACGGGGACGCCGTAAGACAAGGGGAGGGGGGCGGCCCTCATCGTCAGAAGAGGAATTTTTTGCGTCTTCCTCTGCTTCATTTTCGGAGGAAGAGGAGCGCAGGCGGAGAGAATGATTACTTTCACTATCAAATGGCGCGGCGGCAGCCGCGGTAGATGAGCCGTCGGCAGCGGCAGGGTTATCTGAGGAACGGGTGCAAACGGGAAAGACAAAGGGAGTTTTATGCTTAGGGGCTGAGAGTTTTTTATGAGGTTTAGGAGGGTAAGAAGGAACCGGATTGAAGTGTTGGGGAAGGTTAAGAGAGCTGACAGGCTGGGTAAGCGAGAGTTGAAGGCCTTGGAGTTCTTTAACGAGAGCGTTGCGCTCGGTCTGTAGTTGAATCATGTTTTTAAGGTCTTTTATGTCAGAAGTAAGTGCAGCCTGCGAATGAGAGATTAGGGAGCGAAGCTGTGGGTCTATGACAGGAGCACAGAGAGGTGGAGGTTGATGAAAATGGAGGGGGTAGGAGAGGTTGTGGCCACCATATGGAGGGGGGTGATTTGGGTTTGCAGGATGATGAGCGAGTGAGTCTCTTGGGGGGAGAGGCTCATCATTAGAACACATTGAGGCAGGAGGTTGTATGGGGAGCGCGGGATAAATGGACGCGGGTGGAGGATTCTCAGAGGGACGTTCAGAGGGGACAGGCGAAGGGGGAGAGGAGAGCGGAGGTGGGAGAGGAGAAGAAGATGGGGGAGGAGGGTCCTCAGGAGGGATGTCTACAACAGTGTGTCTAGAGGGCGCTCGAGACGGAGTAGGAGTGGTAGTAAGAAATTTAGTGGCGGAGACAACAGCTTGAGCTGCAGAGGGGTGAAAGTTTTTGGCATGAGAGAAAATGTCATTTATCATGTTCCAGTATGAAAAGGTTTGAATAGGGACCTTTTCAGGTCCGACAGCCTCATAGTGCGCCTGAAGGCAAAGTCTAACACGGTCCCAACGTTTGGGGTCTACGATTCCTTCTTGGGGGAACCAAGGGCAGACTTTCTGGATATACTGAAAAAACTTCAAGAGATCCTGTTTTTTAACATGTGCCCCTCTCTCTCGGAGGCACTGTTGAATATCTTTTAAGAACTGAGCCTCCTTAGACAGTTCCTGTCCCATTTTGAGTTAAGAGAACGTCCGAATGGACCTACCCGTTAGCCGTCCGCTTTCGTCGTCACCGATCGGGCGGCTCTCGAGCTGATAGCCCGATGAATCCTGCGCAGCTGCGACTACTTTCTCTTCTAGGTAGGCGGGCTACGATCCTCGAGCCCCACGTTGGGCGCCAGTTGTCCTCGCCAGCGAGGGCTTCTTAAGACGTGGGAGACCTCGGGGGAGCCGCGACTACCTATGAAATGGGATGAGACAAAATGACACGGAGAGCCTGCAGTTTTTTGTCAAGCTCTACTTTATTAACAGAAAAGGCAAGGAATATATAGCATTTGAAGGGGCGTGGTAGGGAGTAGCTTTTTCTGGTTGGTTGCCCATTATGATAATGAGGTAGCTTACAAAGTCCAATCACACACCGAGTTGTGCACATGCTCAGTAGTCTTTGACGTAAGCAACGGACCTGGTTGAGGACTTAGCGGGAAGCTGTGGCGGGAAACTGACCAAGAAGAAGTAAACAACAAGATGGAGTCCTTTTGTTCTTGTGTCACATGGTTCCTAACATCTATTGCTAAATGAGTTAACTTTCTTGTTCTTGTGCTCTAGCAGAAAGGAGGGGGGAGGAGGAGAAAGGAAAGGTGAGTACAGGTTTGTGGTTAGTATAGAAGGTGGAGGAGCTCTCACAACATGGTATCATAAATGACAACAGCCCCTGACAAATGCTGGCTTCTTAACAGGTCAATATATACCCTTCCACTAACAGCACCATCAAATAATGTGACACAATCAATAATGTGGCACAAATAATGATGCCACATCAAATAATGTGGTTGTTTCTGAGTATTCCTTAATAACAGATGCTATTGGGGAACATAACGAATAAGGACATATCTTTAAGAATTTATGTAATATTTAGGTGATTTGGTACATTACATTCTGTTGGAGAGATTTTTTTCTTTAAGTAAATATATGAATGTTTACCTGGATTTTTTCTTGAGATTAGAAAGATCTAATTGCCCAAATATTATATAGATATTCTAAATACTTAAACAAGGATTAGTTGCTTTATTTGAAAGGCAAATACTAGGTAATTTTCTATTAAAAATCTTCCTTAAGGTGAATAAAAAGAGACTAACATCCAAATAGTAAACTAGTACAAGCATAGTCAAAAATTTCTTTCCAGATATTGTCTCAATGTATGTACCTCAGTGTTTGATACAATATTGAATAATTGCAAAGTATTCATCAGTGGAACATGGTTAAATTAGTGAGACACATGGTTAAATGAGTGTCTAAGAATGTAATATTATGGGGCAAATAAATGGGTGATGTACATCTGCTATCTCTCTTGCTCTAATGCTCAACAAAATGCCAGGTCATGTTGCAACAGTTGGATCTGAGAATATTCCTTTTTACTTACTTTCATTCTTTACTATTTACTAACATATGCATTATAGTTATTTTAATTTGTAAAAATATATTTTGATATTAACTACATTAACTTCATTGTAAAAATCTTCTAATTTCTATACTTATCATTTTCATTACCTTATCTGGGTTAGATGAAAATATTATAACATTTATATTCATTGAATTATTTTGTAGGTGTCTGATGTTCTCACTTAACTTACTCTTATTTATATAATTTGATGTTACACATGTAAGTTACTTTTACGTGGACCACAGAATACCAAAATAAGTTTATAAATTGATTTGTTAGAATTGATAAAGACTCCTGTAAGAAGAATATAAAAACATTTTTAATGGGCTGCACATCAAAGCAAATACTATTCTTACTTTAAAATGTTAAATTGTTGACAGAAAAGCAACCCTTTTCCCCTGTGAAAACATTCCTTTGATTTGCACCACCAAATTAACCAGAATCCTGTGACAGTGTTTAAGTTATTTTTTGTTGTAGTTAATAGGTAAAGATGTATTTTATGTATGAATTTGAATGTCAGTTTTTTGTAATCATACCAGAGATTGAAATCGCTGTTTTGTATCTTTCTCTGTGGGTTAGGAGTTTTCAATTTATTCATATTTCTAGTCAGTGTTTATGATTTTCTCTATATGAGTAGAAGTGATCTTTTTTTTTTACTTGAGGCTAGACATATTTTACCATAATGACTTTCTGGGGATAAGAATCTTGAACCTTATTTTCTGCTGGGAATCATTTCAGCTGCACAGAGACCACCACAAGCTGAATTCTATCATGCATATTGTGAGAGAGCACTCATTTTTGAACATTATTGCAGCTTTTAGGAAGCATTCATTTTCCAAGAACATGCACATTTTATAGTTTCATTTTAGCTATTAATTTTCTAAACCTTTGCTTTTCCAGTCTATTATTGTATTATTAGGAATACTTAATTCTTTTTGCAGGTAAAAATTCATTTTTTTTGTGAGTGTGTTTTCTTCTTTGAAGATTCAAATCTTTGGGTTTGGAGCCCATACTTGTCTATTAAGAGACAATGGACACATACATAGACGGTAATGATCAATTGCCATGGAGATAGCATATCACCATAGTAACTTATATTCTGTATAAGAGTGTGAAAAATGCTGAGAGGTGGGGAAGGAAGATATTGTGTGCATGTGTATGTGTATGTATTTTGAATTTTTCAAAGGCTGGAGAAGAGTAATTTATCTTCTCCTAATTAGCGACTGTATCGCCAATTCATTAAAGAAAGAGATTCACAGTCACCTGCCAATTCTGGTGTTTTGCTTTCTAACACATGCTCATTATATGTATTTGGTAAATTAGCTCTTCTGCGGATCCACTTACAATATCCTGATATTCTGAATTCATAAGCAACATTTCAATTTTTGAACAATGGGTTAGCTTAATAATAAAAAAATTATAGGGCATCAAAACACTGTAGGACACAGAGATGGTAGAGAATGGGCAATTAAGTTAGTAAGATAAAAATAGGGTCAAGGACAGTAATATAGGTAGATATAAACAAAAAATTCAAACTTATTTATTGTAGTTAATTTTTATATTTTATTTGTCAAAGAATTTCAGTCACATTAAGAAACACAAAAGTGGTTGATTTTATTATTGTTCACAATTCAAAGTGCCCCCTTCCCTGTAAGGATTTATTACACATCCCTACCCACTGCCATGTGACTTCATTGCCAAAAGAATCCACATTCTACCACATTGACTTTGGGGTACGTCTTAGTACTGGGCGTTATCTTCCTGACATGCTTGCTAGTGTTTGATGAGAAGGGAAGTGATGTCAGTGTGGGAATAAATATGAAATGTGTTTGACTTTGGCCTTCCTGTTTTATCATACAGAGTACAAAATATAGCCACTAAGTAAATGGTAAGAAAGCAAGAAATTGGTGATTTCTCCATTAGTCTTGAGATTATGTGCCCAGGGTCATATGCTTACCAACCATTGTTATTTTTTTGTTTATTTTCCTTATAGCTATCCTAGTAGTTGTAGCTTGGTATCTATCTCATTGTGGTTTTGGTATATATATCCTTGGTGGTTGATGATATTAGGTATCAGGTTCTTATTAGCCATCTGCATATCTTCTTTGGAGAACTTTATGTTTAGATACTATGCACATTATTTAATCAGGTTTCTTTTTTTATTAGTTGCAATGCTTTATATGTTCTAGATACATGGAGTTGCAAAATATAGCTGCTTATCAGATATATAGATTGGGAAATTTTTCTCCCATATGTCCTTTTATATTTACCTTTACTAGTGCTCTTTGTTTTTTCATGTAGGTTTGCAGGAGAATTTCCTTCAGTACTTCTTGTAAGGTAGCTCTGGTTTTTCTTTATCTGGGAATGTCTTTTTGTTTGTTTGCCTTTGTATTTGAAAGATTGTTTTATCTATGGCCTCAATTATTTCTGATGAAGACTCAACTGTTGATGTTATCTTGGTTCCCTTGCATGTGACAGTTATTTATTGCTTGCTTCTTTCAAGATGTTCTACTTTCCTTTGCCTTTCAGCTTTTAATCATTAAGTCTAGATGTGGATTTTTTTTAAACCATTATTTGTAGTTGGGGTTTATTGAGCTGCTTGGATATGTTGATTAATGTTTTAAGGTTTCTCATCAATTAGGGAAGTTTTTAGCCAAATATCCTTTGAATATTTTTTTCTGTTCCTTTCTTTCTTTACCTTCTGTCTGATACTGTTATCTGTGCACGTTGATGTGTCCCTCATGGTGACAGCTGGCAACCCTTGGCAGGCAGCTGAGGGGAGAGGGAGCCCCATGTTTCTCATCACACCCACCCAGATTTTAGCTTCTGGAAAGTTGATCTGGGGAATGGAATGGACTAAGAGGTTTGTGACTCAAATGCCACAGATCTGGTCATTATTACAGAGTTTTGGTAGACTTTATTGAATAAATGTCTCTTCATTTGCTGTATGCCCTAAGGAGAGTTTTCCAGAGACTCTAAATAATTACATTTTTGTAGTTTTTTCCAGTTTTGCTTGTTTTACTGGAAAGAGGGTCCATGTAGCTCTTCTCACTGCCATCCCAGAAGTTTGTTTCACACTCCAACTCAGAATAAAAATGAATTTACATTCTGTGATGAATTATTATTCATTGCTGGATCAGGATTGTTGAATCACATGCCCATAAACAAAAACAAAAACTTTATTCATGCCCTCACCGAGGATTCATGAACAACTACTATGTGCCCAGTATTATTTCTTAAGGGATATAGTAGACCAAGTGACCGCAATACTTACACCTGTGTGGTTTATATTCTAGTTAACTTTTGTTTATATATATATATATTTACATATAACTATATAACTGTTAGAGTAGGCAGTTAGATAGACATGAGCAGGAAGGCATAAAGGAGGATGGCAGGCCACACAGTCTCTGCCCAGTCTCCACCCAGAGAGCCCCCTTGTCTCCCTTAGACCAGCCCCTTTTGTGGTTCAGCAAAAGATGAAGGTCACTGGAACTGTCCAGATTTTAGAGCATGTGCACTGAAGGAAGATGTTGTCGCTAACGACACTGAGGCCATTATAATGATCATTATTCTGTCATTTACATTATGGTTTTGGGCCCACTGTGGGTTTCTCTTAGATGCTCATCAGAAGAATGACAAACACAGACTTGTGCAAAGAGGCTGAAGGGGAGGGAGGAAAACTATCCAAAAGATACTGCAACAATGACAAACCAAATAAATCCCCATAAAAGGCAAACTGTAAAATCCAGAGCAGCTACCCACCCTCTGGGTTACCTACTGCCCTGTCCCTGGAGCTTCCTTTCCTTTCCTTTTGCTAAAAAAAGAATCAAGGAATTCCACAACCCATTGCCTGGTAGCATAAGTATATATATATATATGTATCCATTTTATGATATAAATCATTTTATCATGCCAATGAACTCTATTAATGTTGCCATTGTTTCTTCATTATATGCATCATGGACTTCAAAATTACCTTTCATCTTGGGGCTCTCTCTACTCAGGTCCCAAGCTGCCTTCTCAGGCAAAATTCCCACTTCTCCCTTATATGAAGCCATCACAATAATCTCTTTTTAATTCAAATCAGTTTTTCTTAATCATAGCCAGCATGATCTCATTTGGCCGGGCTCTTATATGTGTTTACAGGAACACATTTAGCCACATTTATCTTAATCCAATCCTTCTCATCTTCCAAAAAGCAACTCACTAACTCATTTCTCAGGAACCACAGCCTACTCTAAAGATATCAATCTCTTTCTCAGATGTTCTCCAAGAATTCTTCACAGAATCACTCCTTTGCTAGCTCTCTGGTACTTCCAAACATCGTTAGTCATTCCATTTTCACACCCATATGTCACCAGCTGGATTTAAGCTTCTTGAAGACAGCATTAGTTCTCACTTTTCATCTTCCAATACAAAGAAATGGTGTTTTGAATATACAGTGTACATGACAATGAAAAATGGTGATATAAATGGATAAGGTATAAATCAGTTACCTGCAAAGATTTAATTTTATCAAATATTTGATATTTTCAGTTTTTACTTTATCAGTACATGACTAAGTTTTTCTTTTGTTTAATATTTAAGTCAAAGAAGAAATTAAATTCACAGATTATTTAAAATCAATTATCTTTGCAATATTGACTTTATGATAGCTTTAAAATTTTGTTGACTAGTTCCCAAGATGGCACTGGTATCCAAATTCTTCAAATCTTGATATTTATCCAAATATTTACATATTTTCTCTTATTTTATACTCAGGAAAAAAGGAAGGGGGAGTGCATTGCCAAAAACTGATCTCTGTGATTTACAGTCTTGCATATTTTACAGTCAAGGCAAAGATATTTTCTGATTCTGAATTTAGGATAGAAAACATTAGAAATAATTTGATTTGAACCAAAAGGCAATAAATCATTTTAGAGATACATTTTTGGAATGAACCATGTTGGAATTTTGATTACTCAAGAATTTATGGGATGATGCAATAAAAATACTAAGAAAACTCAGGGTAGAAGTTAAAAATATATATAGATCCTTCCCACTTTCCCTCTTTCCCCAAAATAATCTGATATTAGTGTTTCAGTTGATGTTTAGAGAGTCAGTTTCATTTAAAGTAACATTTTGCTGAATGAAATCTTTGCTACTCAATCTATTTTATATATGTTCTACCAATATTAAATGACATTTTGAAATATCAATAAGATGCAGGCTTCAGACACATTTAATCTTAATCTATACTTCAATTCAGAAATACATTTTTTAGCACAATAAGTCATAATTGTTCTTTATTTTTATTAAACAACCATTAAAAATTGTGTGTACAGAATCATTACTTTATGGACAGTGACTGAAATGGGGTTGGTGGGGGGGACCTGATGAAGGGGTAGTTTAATAACCATAATATTGCACATGTAATTGTAGATTAATGATAATAAAATAAATTATATTAAAAAAAGTTAAAAAAATTGTGTGTGTATATATATATATGTGTGTGTGTTGAAATGTGTATTTATATATATCTATATATATGCTGAAAATATATCTGCAAATTGGTATCTAGATATAATGTGTCATATATAGATTCATATTTAGATAACCATATATTAAAATAATACTAATAAAATCAGCAAAAATCTACATATTTAAAATACAGCATTCTCAAACCAACACCCCCTAAATGACATGCATGTACACATTCACACATACTTGTGCGGTTCAGCCAGCAGGACAGGTTTGAGAACATACTAGCCAAGTTAAGGTTCAAAGTATGCAAATGAAAAATCAATTTTTGGGAGTCACAGGGCCCCCTTGGAAAATACTCTCAACCTCTTCACCTTGAAGAGACACTGACTGGAGTTCAATGTATGTATTTCAGTCTAAAATTCTGAAAATTGTTTCACAAAATTTTCATCTCTTTTAGTTCCCAGTGACAGGTAAACTGATCTTATCTAAAATTACAGCAAGCAATGTAAAATGTTAATAGAAATAAAAAAGACAGAGTTATTAAAAGTAGAAGAACTTTCATGATCATTTAAAGTGCATAATTTTCCATATGATAGGTTTAATATAAGATGAATGAGATGTATTGGATAATATATTATTTTAGTTGATGTTTATATATTAGTTTTTATTACTGCAAATTTAGTGGCTTAAAACAATACCCACTTATTTTCTCACAGTTCTGTAGGTCAGAAATCCAAGTAGGCTCTACTAGGTTCTCTGCTCCTGGGCTCATAGGCTGAAGACAAGGTCTTAGATGAACTGGGCTGTTACCTGGAGCCTCTGGGGAATAATTAACTTCCAAGGCCATTCGGGTATTAGAAGAATTCAGGTCTTTAACTCTGTAGGTCTGAGTTTCAGGTGTCCTTGATGACTGTCACCTGGGGCCACACTCTGCTCTTAGTGTCTCTCAGATATCTTATGTGCTTTCTCCGTTTTCAAAGACAGCAGCAGCCCATAAGGTCCTTCTCATACTTTGAATGTCTCTTACTTCCTCTCTGTTCCCAGCCAGAGAAAATTTTCTGCTCTTAAAGGGCTCCTGTAATTCAATTTGACTGATTTGATGATCTTTCTCTGCTCACCAACATGCTGCATTGTCCCATAGACCTTCACTTTTAAATGAAACTTGTTAGGTAAAATTATTATGGATTTAAAGAAGGTGAAAGCAGAGCATTAAATCAAGCACAAATCCCTTCTGAGAATGGGTCCCAGTTGCATGGGTTGCATGAAGCTGGCTTTTGGGTGGGAGAAATAGAATAATGTTCTTTAAATTAAGAATATTGACTATTTTAGTGTGACCAATAAAATTATAGAACATTGGGCTATAAATATCAAACCATCCAACAAAAAAGGGTTGGAAGGGTAAATAAGGTTGTTTCAAAATAATGATGAGGCAGTTTATAGTGAAATGATTCACTCCACATTCATGGTAATAGTTGTCTTTTATATAGGTTCAAGCTCAGAGTTGATGACTCAGTAAGAAAAAGGTGAACTTAAAATTTGTCATTTTTAAATGTCTTTAATTTAAAAAATCAGCAAAAATTTATAAAAAAAATCTTAATGTAAGTTGATGGATACTTTCATAGTAGTCTCTCTAAATGTATATAGATTCATGCGTGTTAAAAAAAATTAAAACAACTTAAATTCTCCAGTGATGTCCATTAAGACTGCTATACCAAAATTAAAATGAATAATCAAATCAATTAGTCTTACAACTAATATATATATTCATGTTACCAGGATCTTGAAACATTCCAAATGTGGCAAATAAATACTGAAAGTTTATATGCATAATGAAAAAAAGTAACATAAATTAATTAAATGCCACACTTTTCAGCATAATCTAATAGCCCAGTATATTAAATGGTATCCCTTATGATTGTAGGAAAGTTTTGATGAAACTTAATTGTATAATAAAAAATAAATTCTGGCAGAACAGAAATAGAGGGAAACTTTTATTTTTTTTCCAGCTCTATTTAGATATTTGTACATTAATTTTGTGCCCTGAAACATTACAGAATACATTTCCTAGTTCTAGCAGTCCTTTTGGTGGACTCTTTAGGGTTTTGTATATATATATAATATTATGTTATCTTCAAATAGTGAGTTTTACTTCTTCCTTTCCAATATGACTGCCTTTATTTCTTTTTCTTGCCTAATTGCTCTGGCTAGGACTTCAATTACTATGTTGAATAAAAATATTTATGTTGTCAGAGGAAAAACTTCCTGTTCTCCACTGCTGAGTACGATATTAGCTCTAGGTTTGTCATACATGGTTTTTATTACATTGAAGTCTGTTCCCTCTATGCCCACTTTATGGGGAGTCTTTTTTTTATCATAAATGGATGTTGAATTTTGTTAAATGCCCTTTCTGCATCTATTCAGGCGATTTTTATTTTTCATTTTGGGAATGTGATGTAGCACATTGATTGATTTATGATTCCACTCTAAATATTTGGTAGAATTCACCAGTGAAGACATCTAGCCATGAACTTTTGATTATTGGGAGGTTTTTGATTACTGAATCAATTTCCCTAGTAGTAATTGGTCTATTCAGATTGTCTTATTTTGTCATGATTCAGTCTTGGAAATTTCTAGGAATGTATCCATTTCTTTTAGGTTGTCAAATTTGTTGTCATTTAATTGTTCATAGTAATCTCATCATTTGTATTTGTTTTACAGTTGTAACTTCTCTGTCATTTCTGATTTATTTATTTAAACCATATCTTTTTTCCTTGTTGAGTCTAGTTATAGATTTCTCAGTTTTGTTTATATTTTTAAAGAACCAACTCTTAGTTTCATAGTTTCTATTCTGCTACAGTAGGTTAGGGATGAGGCCTGAAACTCCTCATTTCTAACAGTTTATCAGGTGATGACGCTGGTGCTGGCCCATGAGCCATGCAACCTCTGGAGATCATAGCTCTTCTACTCACAAGCTTTGCAGTTCTAGGGAAGTTGCTCAACCCCTTAGCCTCTCAAAGATGTCCTCATTTGTGAAAAATGAGTTAACAGCATGGACCTTACATGGTAACTGAAATGAAGTGGGCTTTAATAACATCAGTTTTCTTCTCTCTCTTTCTCTCATTTACCTATCATCTATTTATCTATATCTGTATCTCTTTTCTCTCTTTTTTTTTTCTTAAAGTTCTGGTCATTTTTTTAGAAGACCTATGAGAACCTTGGTATGTTTACTATTAATGAGAATTGAGTAGTATCAAGGTCCTCATGAAATTTCATAGTCATTCACTTACACAGTTGCAGCTCCATAGCTATATCACTAGACATGTTCAAAGAATTAATCTTCATGATTTGTGATTTTTCTTAGTCCTGATGGCCAAATAATTTCTATAATATTAAAATATGTGTTTCTACTACTTAACAGAGAGCCAGAAACATTATAGACACTTAGTAAATGTAGGCAAAAGGAAGAGAGGGAGAGAGTGATTACATAATTTTTAAATGCTCTCTCAAAACAGGAAGGATTATGACCACTCTCATAGGTTCCAGCACAAAGTAGATGTCCAGAGTTATTTGCAGAAACAGACTTTTTTATCTGCACTTTGATCTTTGTTATTTCCTTCCTTTACTAAGTTTGGGCTTCCTTTGTTCTTCCTCTACTGATTTAGATTAGTTATTTGAGACGTCTCTTGTTTCTTGGGGTAGTCGAGAACTTCCCTCTTAGAATGTTTTTGTCGCATCCCATAGACTTTGGTATGTCGTATTTCTGTTTTAAATTGTCTCTAGATATTTTTATTAGTCTTCCATTGATTTCTTCTATGACCCAGTAGTTGGTCAGTGGCATGTTGTTAGTATCCACATAGTTGTAATTTTTCCAGTTTTCTTCCTGTAATTTATTTTTCGTTTCATACCACTGTGGTCAGAATTGATAAGAGTATCAAGCTTTGTTTTGTGGCCTAACGTGACCTAATTTGAAGAATGTTCCCTGTGTACTTGAGAAGAATGAATTTTCTGCTGTTTTTGGATAGAAAGTATATATTAAGTACATCTTGTATAATGTGTTGCTTAAGGCTAATATTTTCTTAGTGATTTTCTGTCTGGATGATCTATCCATTGTTGAAAGTGGGCTATTTAATTTCTCAATGATCATTTATTGTTGTTTATTTCTCCCTTCAGATCTGTTAATATTTGCCTAATATAGTTAGATGGTCTGATGTTGGGTGCATTTATATTTATGATTATTATATCCTGTTGATGAATTGACCCCTTTATCCTTATATAGTGACTTCTTAATTTTTGGTACCATTGTTTATTTAAATCAATTTTGTCTGATGTGAGTATATCTACCTCTGCTCTCTTGGTTTCTACTTGTGTGGAATACTTTTTCCACTTCTTCACTTTGAGCCTATATGTGTCCTTAGAGCTTAATTGTGTTTTTTGTGGACAGCACACAGTTGAGTTGTATTTTTAAATCCATCCAACCACTCTCTGCCTTTAGAGAGTTTAATTCATTTACCCTGAGGAATAATTGATAGGTTAGGACTTATAAGGCAATCTTATTACTTGTTTTCTGATCACTTCTGATTTTGTAGTTCCCTTGTTCCTTTCTCCATCTGTTGATGCATTACTTTGTGAATTGATTATTTTCTATAGTAGTATGCTTTGAATCCATTCTCTTTATCTGCTATAGAGTTTTGCATGGTGATTATCATGAGGCTCACATAAATCATCCTGTAACAGTGTATTTTATACTGATAACAAATGAACTTTAATTGTATACAAATACTCTATCCTTTTACTCCCCAACCACCTTTTTTTGCTTTGATGTTACAATTTCCTCTGTTTATATCATGTATTAATTAACACATTATTGTACCTATAGTTATTTTTAATGCTCTTTTCCCTTAACCTATACACTGAAGTTAAGTGGTTAATATGCCACCATTTCTTGTAAGGCAGATCTGGGGTGGATGAACTACCTGAGCTTTTATTTGTCTAGGAAAATTTTTATCTGTTTTTCATTTCTTAAGGACAACTTGCCAGATAGATTCTTGGTTGGCAGTTTTTTTCTTGCAGCACTTTAAATGTATCATTCCACTCTGTCCTAGACTATAAATTTTTGGCTGTGAAATCCACTTATAGCCTTATAGTAATTCCCTTATAAATTATAATCTTTTCTTTTGCTGTTTTAAGATTCTCTCTTTGTCTTTGACTCTTGACAGTTTTTTATTATAACATGTCTTAGAGGTGATCTAAGTTGAGTTTTTGTTTATTTGTTTTAGTTTTATGAAATATGAGCTTTGTGAAGGTAAAATCCAAATCTCTCACCACGTTTGGGAAGTTCTCAGCAATTAGTTCTTTAAATAAGCTTTCTATCCCTCCTCCTTCTCTTTACCTTCTGAGATTTCAATGCTTTGCAGATTGATTATTTTGATAGTCTATCTTAAATCACATAGGCTTTTTTTTTCAGTCTTTCTCCTTTTTTCTTGGCTCTCTGGCTGGAAAATTTCTGTCTTCTAGGTCACATATTTCTTTCTTGATCTTTGGGGTTGGTTACTGGAAGATTATTGTGATTCTTTTTTTTATTGAAGTATGGTTGATAGACAATATTATATTGGCTTCAAGTATACAACATAGTGGCTCAACAGTTATACACATTAAATCCTCACCCCAACTAGTGAAGTTACTATTTGTCAACATATAAAGAGTCACAGAAACATTGGTTGTATTCTCCTTGCTGCACTGCCATTCTTGTGACCACTTCATACTATGATTGAGACTTTGTGTCCCTTGGTACCCCTTAACCTCCCCACCTACCCACCCTAACCCTTCCCCCATGGTAACCACCAGTCACTTCTCAGGGTTTCTGAGTCTACTGCTGCTTCATTCATTTTTGTTTGTTTGTTTTTAGATTCCCCAAATAAATGAAATCATACAGTATCTGTCTTTCTCCACCTGGCTTATTTCACTTAGCATAAGACCCTCCAGGTCCATCCATGTTGTCACAAATGGCAGGATTTCTTTCTTTTTAATGACTGAATAATATTCCATTGTGTATATGTACAACCTCTTCTTTATCCATTCATCTATTGATGGTACTTTGGTTGCTTCCATATCTTGGCTATAAACATAGGGGTATATATATCTTTTTGAATCAGGGGTTTTGTTTTCTTTGGGTAAATTCCTAGAAGTAGATTTACTGGGTCATATGGTATTTCTATTTTAATTTTTTTAAGGAACTTCCACACTGCTTTCCATAGTGGCTACACTAGTTTACATTCCCACTAACAGTGTAGGAAACTTCCCTTTTCTCCATATCCTCGGCAACACTTGTTATTTCTTGTCTTTGGGATAGTGGTCATTCTGACTGATGTGAGCTGATATCTCATGTGGTTTTGATTTGCATTTCCCTGATGATTTGTGTTGTGGAGCATCTTTTCATGTGCCTGTTGGCCATTCATATTTTTTCTTTGGAAATGTTCAAGTCCTGAACAGTTTTGATTGCTATTTTGATAACTGTAGCTTTTTAGTATAGCTTGAAGTCAGGTAGCACAATATGCCCAGCTTTCTTCTTTTTTCTTAGTATTGCCTTAGCTATTTGGGGTCTTTAGTGGTTCCATATGTATTTTAGGATTATTTGTGCTAATTCATTGAAAAATGCCATTGGTATTTTGGTAGGGATTTTCATTCAATCTGTAAATTTCTTTAGGCAGGATGGCCATTTTGACAATATTAATTTTTCCTATCCATGAGCATGGACTACATTCCCATTTATTTGTGTCTTCTTTAATTTCTCTCATCGGTGCCTTACAGTTTTTAGAGTACATGTCTTTCACCTCCTTGGTTAGTTTTATTCCTAGGTATTTTATTATTGTAGATGTAATTGTAAATAGAGTTGTTTTCCTTAATATAATTCTTTTGTAGTGCCTTGGTTCCTTGATTTTTCATATTCCTTGAAGTCTTGCATTGCTGTCTTTGCCTGTGAAGTAATACTTATCTTCTCTATTTTCTAATTGTCTTCTGGAGAGAAATTCTCTCTATAGCTCTGTTAGGAATTCTAAGACTTTCTTAGAGCTTCTATGGATATGCCTGCTCCATGCTTCTTGCTCTCTCTTACAGAAGAATTCTTAAGCTTGTATGCCTTCTCTTGATCCTGCAACGCAACAGGCTGAGTGCTGACAGCCTTCCCTGTGCTTTCCCAAGGGCAGGGCTAAAACTCAAGTTTGTGACCTTCCCCTGGTCCACAGTTTTGGGCTGGCTCTGATTGTACTCACTAGCCGTGTGCCAAAATTCACTTTTGCCACTCTCAGGAATGCACACAGAGGGCCAGCCACAGAGTGGATGTGTGTGTGGGTGAGACGTGTCGAGTGCTGTGTGTGTCCATGCTAGTGGGAAGATCCATGAGTGAGGCACCCCCAGTGGCTCCTGGGTGGGCTTCGTGATGAAATCTACAGCACAGTATGATCCATGTTCCTTTAATGCTTCCAGAAGTCCCATCTATGGCTCTCCCAGACCCTTCCTATCTCCCAGTTATGCAGCTCATGACTGAGCATTGGAATATCACACACAGCTGGGCAAGCCCAGCAATTACTCAAACCCTCTCACTTTCCTCTGTGGGAGAAAACACAGGTCAGGAAGGTCTTACTTGGCACTTAGCTATACTGCCTTGGGGAAGGGGTGAAGTAGCTAAAACACTGTTCCTTTACCACTCCAGTGTATCCAACCTGTATATGTATATATATGTACTTGTATTCTTTTCTCGCCCTAATGGTGTGCTGAAACTTCCTTGCTGGAAAGCTGGATTTCCACAAAGGCTCTCCTGTCCATGGGTGATTGTTTAAGACAGTGTTCTGTAGCAGTCCCCAAAGATGAGAGGACCAGAGCTGATTCATGGGGCTTTGCAGGGTCCACATCTGACACTGAGTCGTGTATGCCTATTGCTTGATGCACAGGTGGGGAAGATTCCTCCTGGGTCTCCTAGTGTATAGCTGACTCTCTTGGCTCCCACAAAGACACTTTTGCCAGTGGATGGATGCCAAATTGTTGGGAATAGTATATCAAGGAACATCTTAATCAGCCATATTGCTGATATCACTTTAAGGGAAATACTACTAACTTGGTAACTGCTGTATACATAACAAATGACATTAGGGCAAACCTTAGGATTACAACAAGAGAATGGTGCCAACTATCACCACTACGACTTAACATATGGTCAATTCTGTCTGATGCTGTAAGAAAAGAAAATTAAATTAGAAATGTCAGAATTGAAAAAAAAACTGCCATTATTTGGATTTAATATGTATATCTTTTAGAAAAAATAATAGAAACATCAAACCATTAGCACATATGAAAGGGTTTAGTTAAGATCCCAGGTAAAAGATATGTTTACAAAATCAATTATAGCACATAAAAAATTTAATTATAAATAAAGGTGGTTTTTTTTGTTACAGCAACAAAGCCATAAAGCTTTTAAAACAATACAGAAGACCTCTTCAGATAATAAACATACATCTGAAACTAAATGAATCACTTTATAATTTTTATGGGATGAGTCAGTATTATAAAATAGCCCTTCATTCCAACTTTTAAAAACAAGACGTTAGTAAAGAGGGCAAAGACTTTGCTTGTCAGATTGTAAGGACTAGAAAGACAGTAATAGATCAATGTCTGTATTAGACTTTGGGCTATAATTGAGGAGAGAGAGAGAGAGAGAGAAGGCATGAAGGAGAGAGGAGAGAAGAGAAGATATCAGCAGGGAAAGGTGAATAATTCCAAAGATTATTTTAGTAGAATATTTTCCAAAGATGGCCTGAATGATCACTTGTATCCTACATGTTCTTCAGTCTGACCTATGACTGAGCAGGTAATAAAAAGAAACCCCAAAGGACCTTCAAGTATATGAAGAGATGTTGAAACTCATTAGTAGTTAGAGACAAAAAAATGGAAGTAATAGTGCAGTATCACACTCTACTGGTCAGACTGGCACTGAGTGAAAATTTGCACAGCACCAGGTAGTGGGGGCATGGACATAGAGGAGTTTTCAGGCAGGGCACATCCAGGGGATATGGCAGTCAGAATCAAATTAAATATATGGACACACTTTTGACCCAATAATCCCACCCGCACACAAGAATCCAAAAGGAAACCCACAGATACGTGTTACAGTTTTGTCTGTTGAAATGGGGAGTTGCAGAAAACTGATAGAGTATCATTAGGGTTTGATTAAGTAGATATGAAAGATACATTCTATGGAATGTTAAGCAGCAGATAGGTGCATAGCAATGTGAATAGATCAAAAAACAGTAGAGCTATGGATAAGGATTAAAGATGAGGATGTGAGGGGTGAGACAGACGCTTCCTCCTAAAACCACATAAAAATGAAAATATAATTAGTGCAACTACTCCTGAAAGAGCAACAGGAAAGAGGACTGCACCAGACTGCATACACCTGGAGAAAACAGCAGATCTCATGGAACAGGGTAATGTACCAAAGCTGTGGCCCAGCAGGACCCAAGCTCTTCCCCCACCCTAGCTCACAGGCTGGAGGAAGAAAAACAGAGCTGGGAGGAAGCAGAGGCCTGGGACTGCTGAATACCCAACTCTGGAGATCTGTTCTGGGAGCACAAACCTACATTTCATGGTGCGTGCATGGTACTCTCGTGAGTAGGGATTTGGAAAGCTAAGACAGAATTCTTGGACAGACTGAGATTCCAGCTGCTGGTTGAAAGCAAGGATCCATATCCAGCTGCTCTGGGACAAAAGAAAGGTGGGCAGTCTGAGAGACTTCCTAACAAGGAAGCCCTTGGCAAGAGGCCGTGCTAAGAGGAAAGTATACTTCAATACAGGCCTACCTCAGGAAAGAAAAACAATCTGTGCTCACATTAATGAAACTAGAAAAAGAAGAACAAATGAGGCCCAAAGTCAGTAGAAGGAGGGACGTAATAAAGATTAGAGCAGAAATATATAAAACCCAGAAGAATAAAACAATAGAAAGAATCAATGAAAGCAAGAGCTGATTCTTTGAGAAAATAAACAGAATCAGAAAAGTGAAAGGAAAAATAACAATGGACACCACAGAAATACAAAGAGTTATTAGAGAATACTATGAAAAATTATATGCTAACAAACTGGATAACCTAGAAGAAATGGACAACTTTCTAGAAAAATACAACCTTCCAAGGCTGACCCAGAAAGAAACAGAAAATCTCAACAGACCAATTACCAGCAACAAAATTGAACTGATAATCAAAAAGCTACCTAAGAACCAAACCCTGTACCGGATGGCTTTATCACTGAATTTTATCAGACATTTAGTGAAGACCTAATACCCATCCTCCTTAACGTTTTCCAAAGAGTAGAAGAAGAGGGAATACTTCCAAACTCATTCTATGAGGCCAGCATCACTCTAATACCAAAACCAGGCAAAGACACCACAAAAATAGAAAATTACAGACCAATATCCCTGATGAACATAGATGCAAAAATACTCAACAAAACATTAGCAAACCAAAGTCAAAAACACATCAAAAGGATCATCTATCATGATCAAGTAGGATTTAGTCCAGGGATGCAAGGATGGTACAACATTCGAAAATCTATCAACATCATCCACCACATTAACAAAAAGAAGGACAAAAAGCACATCATCATCTCCACAGATGCTGAAAAAGCATTCGACAAAATTCAACATCCATTCATGATAAAAACTCTCAACAAAATGGGTATAGAAGGCAAGTATCTCAGCATAATAAAGGCCATTATTACAAATCCACAGGCAACATTATACTTAACAGCGAGAAGCTGAAAGCTTTTCCCTTAAGATCGGGAACAAGACAAGGATGCCCACTCTCCCCACATCTATTCAACATACTACTGGAGGTCCTAGCCACGGCAATCAGACAACACAAAGAAATAAAAGGCATCAAGATTGGCAAGGAAGAAGTTAAACTGTCCCTGTTTGCAGATGACATGATATTGTACAGAAAAACCCTAAAGAATCCACTCCAAAACTACTAGATCTAATATCTGAATTCAGAAAAGTTGCAAGATACAAAATTAATACACAGAAATCTGTGGCATTCCTATACACTAACAATGAACTAGCAGAGAGAGAGATCAGGAAAACAATTCCATTCACAGTTTCATCAAAAGGAATAAAATACCTAGGAATAAACCTAACCAAGGAAGTGAAAGACCTATACTCTGAAAACTACAAGACACTCTTAAGAGAAATTAAAAAAGATACCAATAAATGGAAACACATCTGGTGCTTATGGATAGGAAGAATTAATATTGTCAAAATGGTCATCCTGCCTAAAGCAATTTACAGATTCAATGCAATTCCTATCAAAATATCAACAGTATTCTTCAATGAACTAGAGAAAATTGTTCTAAAATTCATATGGAACCACAAAAGACCCTGAATACCCAAAGCAATCCTGAGAAGGAAGAATAAAGATGGGGCCATTATGCTCCCCAACTTCAAGCTCTACTACAAAGCCAATGAAGACAATTTGTTACTGGCACAAGAACAGACCCACAGACCAATGGAACAGACTAGAGAGCCCTGATATAAACCCAACCATGTATGGTCAATTAATATATGATAAAGGAGCCATGGACACACAATGGAGAAATGACAGCCTCTTCAACAGCTGATTTTGGCAAAACTGGACGGCTACATGCAAGAGAATGAAAGTGAGTTATTGTTTAACCCCATACACAAAAGTAAACTCAAAATGGATCAAAACCTGAATGTAAGTCATGAAACCATAAAACTTTTAGAAGACAACATAGGCAAAAATCTCCTGAATGTAAGCATGAGCAACTTCTTCCTGAATGCATCTCCTTGAGCATGGGAAACAAAAGCAAAAATGAACTCATGGGACTACATCAAACTAAAAAGTGTCTGTATGGCAAAAGATACCATTAACAGAACAAAAAGGCATCCTATACAGTATGGGAGAATATATTTGTAAATGACATATCTGATAAAGGGTTAACATCCAAAATATATAGAGAACTTGCATGCCTGAACACCCAAAAAGCAAATAACCCAATTAGAAAATGGGCAGAGGATATGAAGAGACAGTTCTCCAAAGAAGAAATTCAGATGGCCAACAGACACATGAAAAGATGCTCCACATCACTAATCATCAGGGAAATGCAAATTAAAACCACAATGAGATATCACCTCACACCAGTTAGGATGGCCACCATCCAAAAGGCAAACAACAAATGATGGCAAGGATGCGGAGAAAGGGGAACCCTCCTACACTGCTGGTGGGAATGTAAACTAGTTCAACCATTGTAGAAAGCAGTATGGAGGTTCTGAAAAAACTAAAAATAGAAATACCATTTGACCCAGGAATTCCCACTCCTTGGAATTGACCCAAAGAATACAACTTCTCAGATTCAAAAAGATATATCCACCCCTATGTTTATCGCAGCACTTTTTACAATAGGCAAGATATGGAAGCAACCTAAGTGTCCATCAGTAGATGAATGGATAATGAAGAGATGTACATATACACAATGGAATACTATTCAGCCATAAGAAAGAAACAAATCTTACCATTTGCAACAACATGGATTGAGCTGGAGGGTATTATGCTCAGTGAAATAAGCCAGGCAGAGAAAGACCAGTGCCAGATGATTTCCCTCATTTGTGGAGTATAATGAAGAAGCAAAACTGAAGAAACAAAATAGCAGACTCAGAGACTCCAATAAGGGACTAGTGGTTACCAAAGGGAAGGGGTGTGGGAGGGTGGGGAGGGTGGGAGAAGGGTATTGAGGGGTATTATGTTTAGTATGCACGGTGTGGGGGATCACGGGGAAAACTAACACAGAGAAGGCAAATAGTGAATCTGTGGCATCTTACTACACTGAAGGACAGTGACTGCTTTGGGGTGTGGGTGGGGACTTGACAATATGGATAAATGTAGTAACCACATTGTTTTTTCCTCTGAAACCTTCATAAGAGTGTATATCAATAATACTTTAATAAAAAATTAAAGAAAAGAAACAGTAGAGTTACTTTTCATTTTAAGAAACAGGATGAAATTTTAGGCAAAATTATTCATGTAAAATGAAAGTACATGCATATGATGCTCTAATGTACATTTTACAAAAGCTTATTATAAATTAATTATATTGCGTATATTAGGATGTTTGCACAGGGAAATTGGAGTAGGGATTGGGGACATTATAATAAATAAAACAAGACTGAGCCATGATAAAACTGTGATGTAAGGTGAGAAAATTTATGGATATACTGCATTTACTGCTTGTCAGTCTAAAAAACAAGTTAAATATTTTGCTCAAGGCCAAGCAAATATTAATGACCGAATGGATACACACCTATCCTTTGGATCATACAATTTATTTACTTAACTGGAAAGTTGTGCCTCATTTTCCAGTTGTAATCACTAACTCAGGGCAAAATGTATTTGTGTTTTGCAATTGCAGGTCTGAATTGGCCTTGACCGTGTGCAGGGTGTCGGCCTACACAAAGCTTCACGCATTTCACTAAACCGCCCAGCCGTGTGCCTTGTTTCTTAGGTATTTTTGTCCTCTACACTTAGAAATTGCATTTGGCCCAGCACCTAATATAATGGAACCCATTGTTCTTGTTCATTTGCTTGTTTCACCCCTTATATTATTTTTGAGGTTGAAGACATCACTAACATGCTAAGAAAATGGATGCTAGCTCTCTTCAAAGAATGCTAAAGTTGGAAGAACCATCAATGAACATCAAAACCAAAGCTAAAGCTTTTCAATCCAGAGCTCAGTAAACAGAACAGAGAATTCAGCAACTGTCCTACCCCATCTTTGCTCAGATCAGTTTGGATTTCTTATACTGTACATACTGGGTTACATATACAATTTTGCTTTAAAAAAGAAGTCTGTTTCTACAAATACCTATGGATATCCTCTTTGTGCTGGAAACTGTGCAAGTGGTCATAAACCATCCTATTTGTAGAGAGAATTTAAAAATTATGCAATTTCTCTCCCTCTCTTTCTTTTACCAACATTTACTAAGGGTCTATAATGTTCCTGGCTTCCTATTTAGTAGTAGACACATGCATTTTAATATTCTATAAATTTCTGGCCATGAGGCCTAAGAAAAATCACAAATCATGAGGATTAATTCTTTGAAATGTCTTGTTACAAAGCTAGGGAGGCACAAGTGTGGAAGTGGATGACTGTGGAATTTCATGAGGGCCTTGAATACTACTCAATTCTTGTTAATAATAAACATACCAAGGTTCTCATAGGTCTTCCAATGAAATGACCAGAACTTTAAGAAAAAAAAAATAGACATATAGACAGGTAGATAGATGATAGGTAAATGAGAGAGAGAGAGGAAGAAAACTGATGTTATTAAAGCCCATTTCATTTCAGTTACCATGTAAGGTCTGTGCTGTTATCTCTTTTTTTCACAAATGAGGACATCTTTGAGAGGCTAAGGGGTTGAGCAACTTCCCTAGAATTACAAATTGTGTGAGTACAAGAGCTGCGATCTACAGAGGCTGCATGGCTCACAGGCCAGCACCAGCAGCATCTGCTTGGTTGTTAGGAATGAGGAGTTTCAGGCCTCATCCGAACCTCCTGTAGCAGAATCTGTGGGGTCGAAGCCAAAAAAGTCTGTTCAACAAGCTCTCTAGATGATTCTTATATACACTAAATTTTGAAGTTCTCTAATGTGGGACTATGCTGATTTTCCTCTAAATTTATGTGCTCTTTCCATTATGCTAAGAAAATATTTTACAAGCTTTCCTTATGCTCTTTCTAGCATATTTAAAAATTTTTGTCCAAGAAGCAAAATGAGGACACACAGACCAAGAAAGGCTAGAAATATTTCGTATGATATTATTTTTTTATTGATTTTCTAAAGGGAGGGGGGCAAGTGGTGCTTGAATAACTTACTTTAATTTAATTTAAATATGCAGAGAAAATCCATTGCATATTTTTATTAGCATAGAATATTATATCTTTTAAATAATTGTCATTTAAGGAGAAATGTCCTAAATCCATTTAAGCTAAAGATGGGATTGAAGATTAACTACAGTTCTCATATGAACTGATACGGTTGCCCACCTCTCATTCGTCCATTAGTTCAAAGATTAATTGTGCCTTTAACTTCTCTGTTAAGTAGTGAATGTTTAATGTTTGGCTGCATGTGGAGGGTAATTCCATCTGCAGCATTTGTCAGTGCCATATTAATCTTCTTCATGATTTTTCTTTAAGCTATGGTCATTCTGTTAGTATGATGCATTGAATTTTCATCTGCTCATGTTGGATCCAGAAATCTTTAGTGACTGATTACTGAGAATTTGCTGTAAATGACTGCAGGTCACACAGGGGCTTCAAGTCAGTGAGGCTGAGTTGCCAATAAATTTTGGGGAGCTGATAAAGATTTTTAACAACTCCCTCAATAGAGAAACCAAGGTACTATAATTTGAAACCTTAGAGATGACAATTTAGTATGGCGTAAATACTTCCTTCTTTAATTAAATGCTGGATTAAATGTGTTGTGCCCTGAATACAATATGTAGTTTCTTAGTTAAAATTTTCCATCATGACACTTACTTTCTTTTAATGAAATTGAAAGACTGTAGTCTTTAGCAAGCATGTTTAAATGTATTTACTCACTAATATGGAAGGCTTGAAATTTCTGTCCTTCAGTGAATAGGTTCTGGATCTTCTCTCTAACATCCTTCAATGCATGGTGATCTAGCACCTCAGACACACTAGCCCATTGACTTTTATTCCATTCAAGTTGACCCAGTCTACAAATCATTATTACCAAGTTTTAATCATGTTGAGATGTTACAATCATTGCAGTTTTGATGAGTGATATTCTATATAAAGACCTTCACAGTTTTATGCTTGTGATGCCAACGATTTCTCTCTATGTTCCAGATACCAAAATTCCTTGAAAAATTATAGCCACAGTCTATGTTAGAGCCTATGAATGTTTCAATAGTAATATATATCTGATCCCATTTTGTAAAAAAATATGCTCTGATTAAAATTGTGTGGGTATATATATGGCAAAAAATAATTATAAACACATAATTTTCTTATTTTAATGTAAAACGACTGTATTGTACATAGCCTTGGGACTTGACTTTTTAATATAACAGTAAATTATGAAGAATTTTTTCCAGCTTTTTGAGTTATAATTGACTTATATAGAATATAAAATATTTTGTATTTGTTGTTCTTTGATGGGATTTTTTAAAAATGTACAATCTGATGATTTAGTATACATAGTAAAAAAAATGACCACAATTAAGTGAACAAGTACATCACCTCACAGTTACCTTTTTTTATGATGATGACACTTAAGATCAACTCTCTTAGCAAATTTGAAGCACATAGCACATTATTACCAACTACAGTTACCATTTTGTGCCTTAGATTCCCAGAATGTATTCATCTTGGAACTCAAAAGTTGCATCCGTTGATGTGATCCTTCAGTCCCCCAGCACCTGACAACACCATTCTACTCTCTGGTTCTATGGGTTCAGCTTTTTTAGATTCTGCATATAAGTGTCATTATACAGAATTTGTCTTTCTGACTCTGGCTTATTTCTGTCAGGATAATGAAGAATTTTCTGTATCAATACATTTTAGTTATCCTTTAGAAAAAAAGCAGAAATTATGTTTTAATTTTTTGTTTCCCATTAACTATAGAGGTTGGGAATTAAACAGTAGATTTGGTAGTAATATGTCCAATATTTTTTCTTTCCTTTTTTAAAAATTAAATGCTGTTATAGTTTTTCTTCCCTTTGAAAAAATTCAGAATGAGGTTATGGCTTCAGTGTTTATACTTTGCACGGTGTGTAGAATTTCATTCAAAATATATTCTGAGTTGAAAAATACAATTGAACTAGTCAACATGGCTTAGAAGATGTTATGGCATTTTATTGGTCTCTCAATGATACATTAGGTGAGTAAATTGTAACTGGACCCTCTCCCTTTACACCTGTATTAGTAAATGAAAGAGAAACCCTACTTCTAATCCCTGGAAGAAAAAGACTAATGAGAAGTCCCTTATATGTGTTAAGTGGATAACATTTGGAAGTAAATGTTTAATGTATCTGTGTTCTCATAAGCTTAACAGCACATTTGACATTATCATAAGTCCATTAGCTTGTGATATCCTGAATCTCATACCTATTCCTTCTGCTGTCCCTGTAGTCCTGTGTGTAATACTGACAGATCCCTGCTTGGGTTCAGACTGTACACATAGTATCTGGCATCAGCCTATTCAATCAAAGAGGAAAACAGATCTGGGAGAATATTCCATGCTAAGACCAAGTATGCATGGCAGGAAGAGGAGTATAGTCTGATTGGTGCTACAGCTGTATTTTCCTTTTTGTGCACATCAATAAATAAGCCTCATGTTATTTAATATAAAATGAGTATTTAATTTGATGGGGAAATGTGGATCTTTTTGGATGGTGTTTGGCAAACTTTCGATAGAAGTCCAGAGAGTAAATATTTTAGACCTACCAGCCATACTATTCAGCTCTGCACTGTGGCATGAAAACAGCCAGGGACAATGCATAGCCACTGTCATGGCTGTGTTCCGACACAACTTTATTTATGGACACGGATTTTAAGTTCATGTAACTTTCTATGTCATGAAATATTATTCTCCTTTTGATTTTTTTAATTACATGAATGGTAAAAACTATTCTGAGCTCATCGGCCATAAAAACAGCTTTTAGATTCATTTAAATATGTAAAAGTTTTGGTTTTAGCCTACAGGATATATTCTGAGAGAAGCACAGCATAATCTTTAAAAGCAATTTATGTCTCATATGTTTAAAAAAGAATGTGTATCTAAAAAGTACAATAGGTAAGTTAGAGGCATATTATATATTACATAGAATAATGTTTTTTCATGAAAAATTCACTGATACAGATTATGGGGGAGAAATACAAGATAAATTACCAATCCCCAAGTATTTCATAAGTTGTTTGTTGAAGATTAGCAATAAATATTAGTACATATTATACATATATATATGCATAAAAGTGATACATATTATAAAAAATGTACAAATTATTTTGAAATATAAGAACGACAAATGGGGTTAATTTTGGTTGACTATGTAGGGTAGTGTTTTATATAGAAGGAAGCATGTTATATGAATTTTAATGAATGTGTAGTATTTCAAAATAAAATAGTATTTCAGAAGAACAAAGCTGGGGGGATTATGCTTCCTAACTTCAAGCTCTACTACAAAGCCACAGTAATTAAAACAATTTGGTACTGGCACAAGAACAGACCCGTAGATCAATGGAACAGAATAGAGAGCCTAGATATAAACCCACACATATATGGCCAATTAATATATGATAAAGGACTATGGATATATAATGGGGAAAGAACAGCCTCTTTACAACTGGTATTGGCAAAACTGGAGAGCTACATGTTAGAGAATGAAATTGGATTATTGTCTAACTCCATACACAAAAGTAAACTCAAAATGGATCAAAGATCTGAATGTAAGTCAAGAAACCTTAAAACTCATAGAATAAAACATAGGCAAAAATTTCTTGAATAGAAAGATGAGCAACTTTTTCCTGAACACATCTCCTCAGGCAAGGGAAACATAAACAAAAATGAACAAAATGGGATTATATAAAACTAAAAAGGTTCTGTACAGCAAAGAACACCATCAGCAGAACAAAAAGACATCCTACAGTATGGGAGAATATATTCATAAACGATATATCTGACAAGGGGTTAACATCCAAAATATATAAAGAACTCACACACCTCAACACCCAAAAAGCAAATAACCTGATTAAAAAATGGGCAGAGGATATGAACAGACACTTCTCTAAAGAAGAAATTCATATGGCCAACAGGCTCATGAAGAGATGCTCCACATCGCTAATCATCGGGGAAATGCAAATTAAAACCACAATGAGCTATCACCTTACACCAGTTAGGATGGCCAACATAGAAAAGACTACAAACAACAAATGCTGGTAAGGATGCAGAGAAAGGGGAACCCTCCTACACTGCTGATGGGAATGTAAGCTAGTTCAACCATTGTGGAAAGCAGTATGGAGGTTCCTGAAAAAACTAAAAATAGAAATATCTTTTGACCCAGGAATTCCACTCTTAGGAATTTACCCTAAGAATGCAGTTTCCCAGTTTCAAAAAGACATACGTACCCCTATGTTTATTGCAGCACTTTTTACAATAGCCAAGATATGGAAGTAACCTAAGTGTCCATCAGTAGACGAATGGGTAAAGAAGAGGTGGTCCATACACACAATCAGCCATGAGAATACTATTCAGCCATGAGAAGAAAGCAAATCCTGCCATTTGCAACAACCTGGATGGAGCTGGAGGGTATTATGCTCAGTGAAATAAGCCAGGTGGAGAAAGACAAGTACCAAATGATTTCCCTCATTTGTGGAGTATAACAACGAAGCAAAACTGAAGGAACAAAACAGCAGCAGACTCACAGACTCTAAGAAGGGACTAGCAGTTACCAAAGGGTTTGGGGAGGGTGTGTGGAAGGGAGGGAGAAAGGAATTAAAGGGCATTATACTTAGCACTCACAATATAGGTAGGTCACAGGGAAGGCTGTATAACAGAGAGAAGACAAGTAATGACTCTATAGCATCTTACTACGCTGATGGACAGTGATTGCCTTGAGGTATGTGGGGGGACTTGATAATATAAATGAATGTTGAAACCACAATGTTGCTCATGTGAAACCTTCATAAGATTGTGTATCAATGATACCTTAATAAAAAAAAACACAAGTATTTCAGGCAGACAGAATAAGAGAAACAAAATTATTGAGGTACTTAAAGTGTATACATATATTAACAAGTTGAACTGCTGAGTGGAGTCTTACATGAGAACAGAGTAGGCAGTATAAAATAATTTAAGTGAGGAGTCATTGATATTTATAAATGAAAATTAAGTATAGACATAGATAATTATGTGGATACATGAAAAATAAGTTTGAAGAAATGTGATATTTAAGAAAGCCACAAATTAGAAAAGTATTATTTCAGTGTTGGCAAAAGATACATGCTTATACTAGAGTACTGTCAGGAGAAATCGATGGGTCATCTTAGAAATATTTAGAGATATTTATTTCATATAGAGAAGAAGAGAAGCAAGTTGAGACTAAATTAGCTTTCAGCCTTGATGACAGGCGGTATTAACAGCATTAATGCCAGGATTTTTGTACTTTACAGGTAAAGTGAAATTTGACATATGTTATCTCATTTAAACTCTTAACTGATTTAGCAGACTAAGCAAATCAGGCATTAGTATTTCCCTTTTTTAAGAAAATATAAGTTCAGTTAAATAAAATTTTGGATGCATAATTCTATGAGGGCAGATAATTAAAACAGTGTTTGAGTCTAACTCCATTATAGTTTTCTCACCATGTGAATGCTCCCTAAGTATATAAATTCTAAGTACATTAAGCTTAGCAGGTTAAAGCGACTTCCTGAAAGATAAAAATGTGGAAAATGTGAGATCAGGATTTTAATGGATCTTATCACAGAGATAGTAGCAGAAGTAGAGAAAATGAATAAAATTTCCCTTGGGCTGAAAGTCTAAAGTTACAAGAATACAAAAACAACCTTTAATATTTTTTCAATGTTTGTGATGTGAAGTAAAAATGAAGTGACAATTTAGAATGATGAGTGTCAAAGAAGTAACCTGCTTATTGGCTTTGGGTACCGTGTGATAAAATCCCTGATAAACACTACGTTATCAAAACAGCATTTATGTGATCAAATGACATAGGCACAAGCCAAGTGGGAGACTAAGAAGAAACAACCACAAGCAAAAACATAGCAATTTTCTGTAATTGTAGGGAACTGAAGAGGGCAGGAGCTGGCCAGTCACCCTTACATGCTGGCATCAGAAATAGGGGAAGTGATGGAAGAGAGCTGTGGGGCTCAGGCAGTGATAAAAACAGTGTTTAATACTATGAACACCCATACTTTATCAAATCTAAGATACTATCTATTGTAGGATGAACTACAGTTTTCATAAATCCATATACAAAAAAGCTTCTGCTAATGAAATGCTAGCAAAATACTTTTTTCACACAGAATTTTATTTTGTACTTAAAGTCTTTTGATGAGCCTTGATTTATATATCCTTTTTGTTTATACAGAAATTGAACATATAAGCAAAGTAAATTGAAGATATCATGAAAAATGTTTCCCATTCATAGGCAGATCTACTGAGTCACTTTTCAACTCAGAATTATCATTTGTGGAAATAACATCTTGTACGCTGTTATGAAAGTTGGACAGGCAGCATTTCATTGAAAAAAATTAAAGTGTTTCTTTCTTGTCTCTGAAATTTTCTTCCAAGCTGTTCAATAGCATAGCATATGAAATGTGATGTGATACACTCTCGGATGGCTAAGGAATAGATATACATAGATCGATAGATAATATGTGTAATTATAATGCGATTTTAGCATAAGGTTACCAATATGCAAAGGATATTTGGGGGTTCTTTGTACTATACCAGCACATTTTGTGTATATTTGAGATTATACCTTTTGAGTAATGGAATGAACTCTAAATGTAAATAAATACAGCATTTAGCAGGATTCAGGCAGTAGTATAAGTCCTGAGTCTCCTCATACCTTCTAAACAGAGAGAGCTACTAGGAAAGACAACAAAAGAATACATGGATCACATATTTAACAAAACTAATTGACAAGATATATCTGTAAACTCAAAATATGTGTAGTTGGTGCCAAGCCACCAGCTACTGAACAGTCTGAATCACACTATATGGACTGAGCAGTGGGAGAAAAAGAGGGAGGGAAGCACTGATCTGGGCAGAGTCCAGAAATCACCAGTGAATACTCAGTTCCCAAAGGGGAGAAACAAAATGGCATGGATATTAGTGTGTGGGTCTGAGAACAACTAGTAAAATGAGCAGGAAATTTTTATTGTCTCTAAGTCGTAGATGACTGATAAAGCACAGTACCAGCAGTCCGCAAGGGCATAAAAAGTGTTGCGGGAATCTAATTACTTGGGCATCCAGAAATGTCTTAAAAAAATACTTCCTTTGAGACGTACAAAATCTCACCCTGAGGAAATATTTCTAGAAGGCTTAGCTGTATTGATGATCAGGGCAAGAAAACTGAAGTCAGAGGAATGTGAAGGACAGGAGAGAAAGGAACATGTTAAATGACACCATCAGAAAATAGGTATTATATATATATATATATACACACACATATATATGTGTATATGTATATGTACGTATACGTAAAATATTACATTTTATAATATGTTGGCTATTTTATATATACATATACAATTGTTGCTCAGTAGCTTGGAATGTATCATATTCAAAATTCTTTAAATAGGGAACTTAAGTCCTCCATTCTCTGGATATTCACTAGCCAACATATTTTCAGGAACAGATTAGATTAAGATTAAGATAACATGAGATCTCTGTATTTCAGATGTTTGCAGAAATGAGAGATAATTACAAAGTCGAAGACAAAAGAAGATACTACTGCAAAAGTTCATGCACAGCTATAAAAGAATGAGGAATTGAAAACTATGGTAATTTAAGTTAAAAACTTGGTAGTTTCAACAGCACCTAATTAGTGAAAGAACAAGAAACCTGAGGGAGTTTGATAATGAATGCAGGCAAGCAGAAAGAAAATATGAAAGAGAAGTCAAATGATATAAAAGCTAAAAGGTTTAAAAATCATATAAGAATTCTAGAAGAGACAGAGAAGAGAAAAGGAAATACTCAAACAATAGCTAGAAATTTTCCACAATTGATGGAAGATGTGAATATTCAGATTCAAATAGCATTAAACACAATTAGGATAAAATTATAGCTAGACACAGTGTCCTGAAACAAACACCAAAGACAAGAGAAGACAAGAAATACAATTTGCTTTTAAAGGACAACGAAGTGACATCTGAATACTCAACTGCAACTATGAGGGCAAGATATTGGAGCAACATCTTTAAGACAATGAGAAAATAACTTTAAAACTAAAATGATACACTTACCCAAGTAATCAATTAAGAATGTGGTAAAAAATAAGTATTATCAGACAAAAACAAAACAAAACAAGCCTTAAAGAATTCAATACCAGTACTATTCATTCAGTAAAGAGTGAATACCAGTACCAATATTTCAATAAAGATACAATGTTTCATGCAACTTAAGAGTTAATTAATTTTAATATATGCAGCAGTATTTTATGTTCATTGTGAAAGGGAAAAGCTGTCTAGTAAACTGACATAAATAATTGAAAGATTATGATTTAAATATTAAAAAGGTATATCTGGGTAAAAATAAAATACAACATTTTAAGGAAAAGAAAAATATCTCTGAAGGAAGTTTTGAAATGCAAGAAAGAATTGTGCCTATTTCAAAAATAGAATGTCATTTACTGAGCAGTATGTATGTAGTATTCCATTTTTGTTTTTGCACATGTATGTAAATATGTGTATGTGTATACATATACACATTTAAAATGGCATATAAATATCTACATGTGAATACTATTACAGGGGAAATAAAGAAATAAAAATTTATAAAAAATATATATTCCAAATATATAAATTATTACAGAAATATGTGTTTATAGTAACATTCAAAAAGTTTTTAAATGTTTTTTAAAAATTTTTCGAATAGTTTCATATTTACAGAAATGTTGGGAAGATATTGCAGAGTTTTTATATTTCCCACAACCAGTACTATCAATTATCAGTATTTTACATCAGTATAGTATATTTCTTCATAAATAAGAGTTTAAATAAAATCAGTACTGATACATTATTATTAACCCAACTCCATTTTTAATTTACATTTTCTAATATTTTACTTAATGTCCTTTTCTTCTGTCTCTCCCTCCTCCCCTCCTCCTCCTCCTCCTCCACCACCTTCTCTTCTCTCCCTCCTTTCTTTTCTTCTTTCTTCTCTCCCTCTATCCTTCCTTCCCTCCTTTCCTCCCTCCCTTCCTTCCAGACCCCATCCAATGCACCACATTATATTTAGTTTTCATGTCCCCTCAGGCTCTTCTTAGATTTTACTTGTTTTGGTGACCTTGAGAGTTTTGAGGAACCCTGGTCAGGGATTTTTGTAGAATGTCCCTTAATTTAGGTCTGTCTGTTTAGTTTTGCTTTCATGATTAGACTGAGGTTATATGTTTTTTAAAGGAAGACCACAGAGATAAAGTGCAATTCTCATCACATTGTATCATGGCTACATATCATCAACATGACTCCTGGCTGTTGATGTTGACTGATTACTTGGCTGAGGTACCATTTGTCAGATTTCTCTGTAACTTTGTAAATTTATCCACTTTTCTCCTTCCTTCCCTTCTGTTTGGAAGGAAGTCATAGTGTAAAGCTCATACTCCTTCAGTGGGAGTTTTGTTCATTTTCTGTAGGGTAGATTATTTTCATAAATTACATAGAGCTCCTCTGAATGAGAATATTATTTATTCTTCCCCATTTACTTATTTATACAATCATTTATTTTATCAGTATGGATTCCTAGGTATGTGCTTTATAATTTAGATTATAATCAAATACTACTTTATTATTTTAGCTCAAATTTTCCAGCTTTGGACATTGAGACTTCTTTCAATTGATTCTTGTGTGTGTATGTGTGTTGGTGTTCACTTTGCATTTTTTTTTTCCTGGCAATACAAGACCGTCCAGGCTTACTTTGTATATCTCCTGTCCCACTCTTGGAACCAGCTATTTCTCCAAGGTATCTTATCTTCGTTCCCTTTTTTGGAAAATGGTACTAAAAACTAAGACCTGAGTAATGGGTGTGCTCATTGCTTGGGAATGTCTGTATAATTTTTTTTCCCCAATATAACATTTTCTTCTTTTCTTTTTTTCTTGAACCCATTGTCCCAATAATTTCAAAACTTAGTTCTTAACCAGGCTTCTTTTTCTTCTACTTTGTGGTGTCTAGGCTGAATGCATAGGGTATACTCATACTGACCATACTGAAATGTTTGTCCATGTATGTGCACAGAACTGTTTGCTCCACTCCAAAGGTGTTCTGAGTGTACACATGCTAAGTGCTCCAGGAGAATTCAAAGTCTGGGGAGTAAAATTATTTATTTCCCTGGATATTTCCTACAATGTAGTGTAAATCTGGACTCAAAACCTGCATGTAATAAGGATGTCTGTGTTTGATTTCTCAGAAGATTTAGCCATCCTTTCTTACTTTCATCTTTGATACTTCCTTTAACCACTGAATTGAGTCCTCATACCCATTCCCCTGGCTTAAATTTTCTTTCTTTAAATTATTTCATTTCTGAATTTACCTTTGTTTGGTGTAAGGGCAAGCATACCCTTTTATTATTTCCCCCCCAAACCCAGTATAGTATGAAATTTATAATAAGGAGAGTTTGGAGTCTATTTAGCTTTCTGTATTTTTGGAACCTTAGATAGAATCTCTATTCTAATAATTTACAGATTCTCATTGTAATTCAGTAAATTGGTGTTGTTACCAGTGAGAATGGAAAAAATCTATTTCAAGTGATAAAATATGAAAAAGTAAAGTAATTGCCAATGACTTTGGATGTAAAAGTCCTAAAATCACACTGAGCAATATGTATTTTTCCCTCCATAATAAACTATGCAAGGTATTCAACTAATATTTATTGGCTTGTTCAGGATGTCTTTAGTTTTCTATTTAGATGTAGAATAAAAGTAGTGAAATATACATCTCACAGAAAGCAATTCTATTTTCAATTATAAATAAGATTATCAAATTAATCAATTATCAATCCAGATAATTTTTAAAGTGAAAGGGGACAGTATAAATGAAGTTTTAGATATATGTATGGTATATAACATCTATATATGTGCATAAATGTCTGTATATGTACATTTTTATTCTTTATTTATAAACTGAAAATATTTTTCAATAAAATACTCTTATAAATACTTATTAGAAATAAAATAAAATATTTCTTGTAAATACATTTTCAAAAAAATTTTTTCCCCAAAATATGCAGAATGAGGCTGAGGGGAAATGACTTTTATTATTATTCCCAACATACCTGATACTTGGAAGATATTATCCCATCCTAGCAATTGTGTTTTCGCTAACTGTGTTTTACCAAGTGCCCTGTAGACTAGCCTTGAAAAAGGGACCTTAGTGACACACAATCTGGAAAACATTGGATAAGCTGTTCCTTTCCTTAAGTAGATAATTAGCTTTCTTACCAACTTAAGAACAGTTATTTTTTTATCAGTGAAAACAATCTTTTCCTATGAATTGCATGTGGCTTTTATTTTTAACTTTGTGGCTTAACCTTATGTATAAAAATAATGTTTGAAATAGTAATTTGGCTTTTGGTAAAAGGGACATTCATTTGTAATGGTTAATATTAAAAAAAAAATCCTCATTTAGGCTGAGATCTTCAGGTTGTGGGATATTAATAATACTTTCCTTAAATTTCACTCAATAACCTTGTTTAGCTGATAATGGAGAGAGAACTGCATTGGGTCAATAGTGGAAGCAAATCACATCTACTTTGTAATATATGTTATTTTAATTGATTTGAAATAAAATAAGTATTAACCAGTATAGTCTTTAAGGAACCATAACTTTTTTATGAGATATCATTGTCAATATCCAAAATGCTAATCAGAAGCAAATAAATTATCTGATGGGATTTTGGGATGTGTCAGAGGTAATCTTTCATTCCAAGTAGAAATGCTTTTTCACATGTATAATTTTCTTTTTTACTCTTCTGTATTATTTTACTAGCAAAAAAATTATACACGTAAACCCAAAAATGAATATTTATACAATTTTCCCTAACCTAATATCTGAATTTATTATTTCTAGGGTATCTTAACCCATTTACAAAACTGCAATATATTTTCAACTTTATATATCTTATCTTCTTTTGTATGTAATTATAACATCTTGCTACATATTTTGTTTCATTTCAACATATAGATTGTTTCTTTCGTATTTTGTTCTTTTTATATTAATGGATTAAAACAGTATACTTGTCATTAGTTGATGCAGAAGGCATTTGATAAATTTAAATGAATATTTCTGATAAAACAAATGGAAATTGAGTTACTCTGCATATAAACTATAAATGTTATCAGAAGTCAAAAACAACAAATATTTAATGAAGACCTTTCTACTAATTGAAGAAGACAACAAGGCAATTCAATATTATAAGTGTTGTTTAGAAATGTTTGGAAAGATCTACCTAAAGATGGAAAATAATAAAAAAAAATTGGTTGTTTAAGAAGAGGCTAAGTGATCCCAGATATGCAAAAGGATGGGTAAACAGGCCCTTTCTGGAGAGACTAGTGCAACCAGTCATAGAAAAAAATCTTGAAACCCTTCATAATTAACTCCCTTTGGAGGCCTGTGAACTGAAGATCTAGGGGCACCAGACCAAAGATAAACTCTGTCTCTACTTCATATGGAGTGGGTTTAAGTAATATTTACCTATAACTAGGTTTCTCAAAAGTGCTTTGGAATCTATGAACATTTAATTTAAAAATTCACATATAACAGAATTATTTTAAACTCTGCTTGAAAAATTGAGTATACTAAAGTATTTTTAATACCCAATTATAATGTATCAGACTTGAAAGTTACTACATTTCCTGTCTGGTTAACTTGGGCTGCTTGAATATGGTATGACTTTGTTGCTCTTTCATGTTTGCTCAGATTCTGGTTCATGTGATAGTTATTAGAAAGCTTATAGTTCTCTAGAGAATTTTTTTCTAAAAATGATTTCTGTTTATATTCACTATAGAAAATAATGCAAGTAATTATAAACATGTAGCCCGTATGTACAAGGCTTAAATCCAAGCGTCCTGGGGTGGTTGGGTATTTATCAGGTGATGCTGCTTTCCATTACTTAAATGTTTGTGTTCAAGAAATATTTGTTAAAAAAGAGTGAAGTATTGGGCAAGGTTCAAGTTTACATAGTGAGGATATCTCCTTCAAGTATAATAGAGGTGCAGGAAGTAGATTCGTAATACATTGAACTATGGTAATGACAAAATGCAGATGCTTTAAGGACTTGCCATAACATTTGGTGCTTCTGGTGTAACTTTTATATTGTAAATGGTACGATATTCTGGTGTACTAAATGATTAGATAGAAATTTGGAGAAGGATAACTCAATATAAAATTTTTAAAGAAATTTAAAAGTGGCAGCTGGATGTTTGAAGTACAGATTAATCAGGTGCAATATAAAATGACAAGTCTTACTTTACTAGGATTAATTATTTTGTCAACTAGTTTCTATTTCCCTGATAATGTCATTATATATATATATATAAACTTCTTACACAAAAGACAGAAATGAAAGATTATGAGTATATTAACTAATTGGTCTTGATTTCTGTGAATATGTTCCCAAGTCATTACAGTAGCTTAACTAAATTTAGAATTTAACCTCAGAGTCAGCACTGGAAAAGAGGAATGAATGCAGAAAAAAACCTCCAGTAAGAGTGAGGAATTTACACATGAATCGTAAATTAAGAATTTTTAGATTTCTAATTTCCTCATATTTGTTATGTTGGTCTTTCTCCCAGGATGTGATGAGTCTTTGGATATAGCACTAAAGGGGTGATGAGAGGCCCGTACAGTCAACAATATCTCTGGGCTTAAGTGGGTAGTGGGAATTCAGTAGTGAAGTGGATTGTTTCAATTTCCCATGGGTAAAGAAAGCTTTGCTTTGCCTTGTATACCCACATCAAGGAAGAGTATAGAACCTGGGGATTCAGACTGGCCAGAATAAAGTCAATGCTATTGAGTTACGGTGTTGTGAGAGGTTTTCTTTTTTAAAAAATAATTTCATTGAAGGCAGTTCAATATTTTTAATGAAATACTATACTCATATGTTACTTGGGAATTCCCAAGTATAAAATGAAGAAATGTCCATTGTTCTAAAGAGAGTCAACATATTTTAAATGGATTTCAACTTATCTGCACAAAGATTTTGCCCTCTTTCAGATGATTTTATGATATCAAAGCCAAACACAACACCCCCAACTGAAATGTTGATTTTTACATTAACTGTAGATGGCTATATTAGTGAGTACTTGTCTCCGTTTATCACTGGTGCCTGGAGAATTTCCTGTGTCATTACAAGACTTATAATTGAAGCCTTGTATTCTATGGAACCAATTACGTTTCTTCATACCAAGCTTCCCATTTAAAATTTTTAACAAAATCACTATCAAAGACACTAATGGGTTATTATCTTCTGTTTTCAAACTAGTTATGGGACTTTAATAGCTTCCATTCCTTTGACAGTATTATTTTTTCCCCCTGACAAGGAAAATAATCAACCAATTATTTGTGGAGACATTTTTCTCTTTTTTGTGTGTGTTTCCTATTTAGAATGTCCTCTAAATTAAGATAAAGGACAATCTTCTTCAAACTTGAATTGGTTCTCAAAATCGATTTATTTCCCTGCTCTCCTGCTTATATTATTGCTCCCATCCCCTGAGTTCAAGAATTCTTTATAAATATTTTCATTTTAAATGCTTTAAAAAATCAAGTGTAAAGAGTTGTGCTTCTGGGACATGATACTTGACCCTTGAATATCTAAATTCACTTTGAAATAACTCAATCAATATAAAAAGGAGCCTACATCATCACTGAAAACTAGAAAAGTTCCTTCTAGCTGTCTGAAATTTAAAGAGTGTTTTCAAAAGAAAAGATGGAGGGTGAGTTGAGAAAAATGGAGCACAAACCAAATATATTTCATTGGGTACCAAAGGGAATCCCAGTGGGAGAGTAAGTGAAGGTGTCCCATTTTTTTTCTCTGAGCCCCACTACCTACTTGCATTCCATCAGAAAAGGGACCAGAGATGACAGGCTGCACTGTGCTCAGTGGGGAGAAGTGGGTCTTAACCACTGTCGGGACCTCCTACCACTCCACTGACTGTGGCAAGTGGCCACCGCAGAAATCTGCTCACAGCTGGTTATCTCCCTACCCTACAGGACATGTCTCCTGTCATTTCCCTACAGTGCATTACCTCTGTCTTGAAAACAGGGCTTCTTCCTTCTCCCTCAATCTCACACTGTGAATCAAATCCGGCTGTTATGTGTTGTCAGAGTATACTGTATCTCCTCTTTGTAACAGTGCCGAGAGTTACTCTGTTTGTTAACATGATAATTTGATTCATGCCTCTCTTGCCCTAGAATGCAAACTCCATGAAGGATAGGTTCTCATGTGATTTTGGTTCACCACCTTATGGCAACACAGGTTGGCCATGTAGTAGATGATCATCAAATACATGTTGAAGGAAGGAAGAGTAGCAAATATTTTTTTTGTGTGCGTCGTTTTGGGACACAGAGGGTGAAGGCACTACAGCAAATGACTTGAAACAGTATTAGAAACCGCTGCCTGAGGTCCATGAGTAATTCCCTGGCACAGGCAATTTTTACATTAACTGTGTCATTCTTAGGCTCCAGATTGTTGCAAGCTCATTCATCCTCTTTCCATCACTGCCTCAGGTTTTAGTCACCAAACCCTGTTCCTTTTCATTGCAGTGTAAATAATGAGTATTTATTTTGCACTTTTTGGTTTCTTTTTTGCTTTTTGATCTTCTTATCATGACCTGGTTGTTAGGTGAGGAGTGTTCCCTGTTTATACTCATGGGCTTCACAAAGCTATTTCCTAAATTTAGTTCCATATTCCCCTGATGTAAACAATGCTAGCAAACTATTCAGCCCTAAGAAAGAAACAAATCCTACCATTTGCAACAACATGGATGGAGCTGGAGGGTATTAAGTTCAGTGGAATAAGCCAGGTGGAGAAAGACAAGTGCCAAATGATTTCCCTCATTTGTGGAGTATAACAATGAAGCAAAACTGAAGGAACAAAACAACAGCAGACTCACAGACTCCAAGAAGGGACTAGCGGTTACCAAAGGGGAGGGTTGTGGGAGGGCGGGTGGGGAGGGTGGAGAAGGGGATTGTGGGGTATCATGATTGGTACACATGGTGTGTGTGTGGTCACAGGGAAGACAGTGTAGCTCAGAGAAGACAAATAGGGACTCTGTGGCATCTTACTACACTGAGGGACAGTGGCTGCAATGGGGTATGGGGGCGACTCGATAATATGGGTAATTGTAGTAACCACATTGTTTTGCATGTGAAACCTTCATAAGAGTGTATACCAATGATATCTTAGTAAAAAAAAATGCTGACAAAATGTAAGATCAGAGCAATAAATATTTTTTCTAAATAGAAATTTCCACATATATATTTCTTATATCTATGTTTATGTTTTATATATCAACAACATATATGTATGAAATTAAGAGCAGTTATCTTGGAATGGTGAATATTTTATAAATATTTCTAGGTATAAATTTAGATATTAGATATTTAGATATTAGACATTTAAGTAGATATTATTATGGATATCTATAGTTTTAAAATTTCCTATAATGGGGTACATATGTAATATTAAAAAGTTGTATTAGAAAGGTTTTTAGAAAACTGAATTTTGGTTATTATCTCTTTTCCTTATTTTTCCAACAAAGCAATCCATTTATCTAGTTTGATATGTATTTTTAAACACAACCTTATATTATGTCAATTTTGAAATGTTAATAATTTGACTTACCCTGAAATTAACTCACACTATTAAATTTAAAAACTCTTAAAGTACATCAGGTCTTACATGACATCTAGTTTCTCCCATCCATACCTTATGATCTGTCTACTATACATGTGCTTAGAAAAAACAAGATATCAGTATTCCCATGCATATGTAATTTTTCTGTGGACAAAATCAAACACTGAAGGGGGCAAGACAGGACTATTTCTATCCTCAGACAGGTAAGTCTCTCCTCCACTAATGAAGCTATTCCACTTAATATGTTTATGGTAATTGGAACCTCCACCCCTCTGGCCTTAGCATAGCTCCACTTCTCTGTAGTTCCATGTCTGAAATAGGGAGGTCTTTTTCACCACAGATGCTGCATGGCACAGTGGACTGTGCATGCTTAGCTGTGTCAGTCACAGAACAGCATCAGACCTTCTCTCCATCCTCCTGGTATTAACTAGACTTTTCCAACTCTCTGACAGTGGTGGAGGGGGATTGTGTTTCTGCTTTATAGGTTTCATTGAATAAATATACCATGAAGTAAACACAGAAGTTTTAAAGTAGGTATTATAAATAATATTTTCCAAATGAATAAAATGAAATTTCTATGGTTCAGAGGGGAAATAAAAAAGCAAGCATTGCTGGGCATCTACGTCTGGGAGGTCTCTCGCTGCACCCCAGGTGAAACCTCAACCAGCACAGGGGAGGGTTCTTGATTCTGAACGAGAAAGAATTCTTGAGCAGGTCAATAGAGTGTAGGTAAGGAAGGAATTCATTAGAGTTACAGTAGAAATGAAGGGCAGCGGCCTTACAGGCAGCTGAGAGCAGAAAAATGCAGAGGTGCAGAGGGAAAGTTTGCTAAACATTTTCTTGGTATAGGGCAGATTCCCTTGCCATCTCTTAAAGCCAGGGTCGCTTGGCACCCTGTGTCTGCATGGGGAATAGCCCCTACCACCCTGGGATTTGGGGAGTCGTGGAGCATGGGATGGGGTGAGATTATATTCTGAGAACTTCCCAAAGAAGGGAGATTTTCAGGCAGGGTCCTGCAGCTGTAGTTCCCTACGGGTCAGGCAACAGGAACTTGAAGGCCCGAATCTAAGCTCTCAGCAGCCCCTCTCTACTTACTGGGGGTAAAATGGAGACTTGGAAATAGAATGAAATAGCAAAAAGACAAAACACAGTAAGTTGGGTAGTGAGAAAGCTTTATTTAAGATACACATTAGAAAGAGAAAGAGTGCGGGCGTCCTCAGAGAGGAGGCGTCCTAAAAGGCTTGGGGTGCCCTCTTTTAAGGATTTTTCATAGGTCCAGCATGTACAGACTTGTAAAGCGGTCTCACAAGGCTTATCTCCAGTCAGAGACATTAAGTGTCTTCTCTTTTATTATCAGTCCTCCAGGTAATTCTGCAAAATTAAATTAACACAAGAAATCAGTCAGTTCCTCTCCAGGATAGCAGCTTCCCTTTGGGAACTTATCAGTCTAGACTGCCCACCCTGCTCCCAAAGTGGATTGAGTTATTGTCTTTTTGATAAAGAATATGTTAAGAATCTTACTTCCTAAATTCCTTGTTTTTAAAATGGAATCTTAGGTTTAAGATGGAGTCCCTCCTGTTCTTACTATACTGTTTATATCTCCGCATTTTTCATCATAGGCAGGAAAAGTTAGCGATGACACTCAACCCAGGTCCCTGCTCTACATCATAAGCAACTAAAGAAAAGAAAGGAGAAAGCATAAACCAGAAAAAAAAAAAAAAAAAAAACAGACTTTAAAGCTAACCTTAGGAAACAGAGTTTTAAATTTTAAGGACCATTAGGAAGATAGGAGACAGGGTTTGCGGGATATGCAACATAGGATTAGGGTTCAAATTTATATTATCTGTATGGTAGAAAAAGCCCTAAATTTATACATTATTTTAGGCCACCGCTGGGTACTAATCCCCCAAATTATATGCAAATGTTTTAAAATTGTAAATAATGTTTATAAGAGAGAAACACCAAACACCAAATTTAGGAGTATCTACTTTTAGCTGCATAGGAGAGGAATGTTATTGGTAATATAGTAGCAATATGTTATTTCTTAATCCAGGTAGAGTAGGCATATTGTTTTTTGTTAGATTATTCTTGGACCCCTTTACATATCTGGAATGTCTTTTAATTTAAATTCTAAATAAAAGTCTAGTAATTTAAATTTAAATAAAGATTAATTTGGTAAACAGTGTAGAGACACTCTAAGTATCAAAAGACATTAAGAAAAAATACTTTCCATAAAAATTAAAAATAGTTTATATTTTAATTAAGATGTAAGTGAAAATCAGGATAATTTTTGTGATGTTGGGGGAGCATTGTGTATTTTTCTCGGTCCTTGTCCCCACTGCAACAAAGAACTGAAGGGCAGAGACACAGTAGTGAAGCAAAGTAAAAGTTTTATTTAAAGTTATTTAAAGAGAGAAAAAGTGCAGCAGGCAACCTCAGTGAGGAGAGGCACCATGAAAGATTGGAGAGAGAGAAAGTTTAAAGTTAAAATGTTACACACTTAGTGCAGGCAACCTGAGAGAGAGGAGTGCACCAAAAGATTGGGGGTTCCCCCTTTTAAGGATTCTTCAGGAATGTGACTAAGGGCTGGGGGTGCAGACTTGTTAAGCAGTCTTTGAATATTTAGAATTAACTTAACACAAGGAACTTCCTGCTCTGATTTCTCCCTAAGATACCAGCCTCTTGGTCTGGGAGCATATCAAACAAGACTGCCTGCCCCCCAAGGTGGGCTGAGTTATTGTCTGTTTGCTAAAGAGTAACTTTAGAATATTATTTCTTAACTTCCTGGGTATTAAAATGCAATCTTATTTTTAAGATGGAAATCTTCCTGCCTTTTACTACATTGTTTAAGGCTAGGCCTGCATGCTAAATTAGTTGCCTAGTTTGCAAAGTACTTGTTTAGGGCAGAAGGAGAAAAAATCCAGCATATAGGTAAAGTTAAAAAATAATCTGGGCCTGCATGATTAACACAATAAAGACATGTGCTATGCTGAGATACCCTGCTTTATCTGGGGAATATGCAAACATGCCAGGCCAAGTTGCTCCTGGTTTGAGCTTTAACTGATTAACTCTGGGTCTTTTTAGTGGGCTTTCCTGGCCTTATTCTCTTTCCACCTTGCTCATAACTATTTTCCTGCCTAACAGTGACATATAAAGAAAAGATGGTTATGAATTTTTTTTGCTTTTTATTTTAAAATTTGTTTAAATTCTGTTCATTTATATTTTGACTTTGTAATACATTCATGTGGTACAAAATTCAAAAAAGTACAAAAGGCATAGTTATCTTATGAAGTATATAACTGATTTATGAACCTCCCAGTAATGAATGGGGAAAAGATGAATAAACAATTTGCCAAAAAAGGTATAATGGCCGATATATTCATGAAACTGGCATGAAGCTTAGGTTTGAATAGGTAAACCTTTGTTCTCTCCAGTGAGTTGAGAAATATGTCATCATAATGAATTGCAGAAATTAGAACAAATGTTTAATGTTCTGTTTAGTGTGCAGTTTTCAGCATTACAAATGCAGGATATGCCTGATGTTTTATTTAGCAAAGACTCATAGTTGTTGCCCTATCAAGTCCTCTTTGACTTCTGTCACATATTCTGTCCCAAAAGAGTCTAACGTACATCTCTTTTCCTCCATACTAGCTGTTTGCGGGATCTTTCAAGGTTCCTGCTCCTTTCCATTTTTACATTAATAGAGTTTGAAAATGTATGTGAACCTTCTGCAGTAGCTATTCTGGCTATTGTGTTAGGTGTTTTCTTCTCAAGATTCCTGAATATTAGTATACTTACCTTTCCACATTGAAGTTGTTTCCTCATTCTTTCTTTTTTATATTCTCCTTTGTTCATCTTTCTCTCGATGCACTCTCTTAAGAGACTCCTTCCCCGTGTGCACGAGCAGGGAGCAGCATGGAGGAGCCCACTGGTGGAAAGTGCATGCAGGGGCCATTAGGTACAGATGAGCTCCATCCGTGTCTCCATTTCCTTATATTTTAAAAGCCTGTAAATTAGCATTCACCTCATAGTGTGCTTTTGGGAATTAAACTTGTTTGCCCATTTAAGAGCTGGCTAGCAATAGTAGTAAATGTAGTGCTAGGATTCCATATCGGACCTCATTTCTACCTCTTTGGACCCCATTTCTACCTCTTTGGACCCCATTTCTACCTCTTCCTGATCACTTTGCATAAACTAGTTATATGTTTCCAGGATTACCCATTCATTGAACAAACCTCAGAGTCAGAATGGGGCTTCCCCTGATTTCACATGATTCTTATTCACATTGCCCTCAAAGGAGATATCATTTTCTCCTTTGAAATACAAAAAAAACAAATGGTCTGTACTAAAAAGAAAACAACTTTGGAATTACAAAGATAACTTGTACTTTATTATGGTTGATTTACATTTTTTTGGTATGTCTTTAAGTTAAGTGATATTTAAACACAATAATATGGTGCAGAATTTGATTAATAGGTATGTCCAAAAGTTTTATAAACTTTGGGAGGACCAACTGTTAACATTTTTCACAACCAGTATTTAAACACGTAATATTGATGGAATAGGAACATATGTACAACCAGTTCATTTAAGGTTGAATGAAACAATAAGATTTAGAATATAGGAAAGTTAAATACACATACACATACACTTAAGTTTTCATTAATTATCCATTATGACAGCATATATTTACTTGTTAGCACATATATGTTAATATATCAGAAAATAGTCAAGCTTAATATTTATATTATAGGTGCCATTATATTTCCTAAAATTTAGTATGTGGAACCACATTGTTTATGTTTTGAAATAAAAAAAAAGAAGATAAACTATATCTGACTTTTTCCTTAAGGCATCTTATAAAATCAAAATGTTTCATTTCCATTTCCCTCTATTTTCTGATTCTTTGTGCTCAAATTACTTTTCTCATTAAAAGCAAATTAAATCATAATTCCTTCCAGGCAAAAACACATATATACATAAAAAAGCATGATTTGCATTACAATTAGAACCCTCCTCACATTTAGTCAAAGAAAATGAGAATTAAAGGATTTGCACACTTGAATAACATTCGAAATCATAATTCAAAATATAAATCAATGTACCCAGAGAGTATTAAAGATTCATTTTAAATTTCAGCCCAAACTGTCAGGTAATTAAGTTATCATTTTATTACATGGCATAATGATAGAGCCCTCTGCATTCTGTTTTTCTGACAGTAATAAAATGTCTTGATATGTTTACTGAAAGTAATTGCCAGAAGCAAAAAAAAAAAAAAGAATTTTGCTATTAGAAACACCTCTATCAACTTTACCAATAATCTTTCAACTAAAAATAATTATTAAAACAGCTATCATAAATTTGTTGTATGTATGATGCTGCATAGTTTTGAAATTATTTTTTATAAGAATTAATTGATTTGATCAACCCAGGGACCATATTAGGAGTGATATTTGTAGGAAGAAAAAATATTGCAGGACCATCATTATTTGCAGGAAGATGAGTAAACAGATAATTACCCAGATATTAATTGATATATAAATTAGATAATTAAGAAATAACCAATTGCAAAATTGCAGTGAAAATGGAGTTCAGTAATTCTTATGCCAAATTGTTTATCATGAGTCCTTTTTAAATGTATTATTTAAACTTCACTTCATTTGAGAAATGTTTAAGGTACTGGTAGATAGAAAAAGAACAGGCAATCTTGCACTTGAAGCTGTTTTCATTTTTTTACTGGGCTAATATGTAGAAGATACTTAATTATTCCCAGCACATTATTAATGTGCATTTTATATGTTAAATGATAAAAGCACAACGCAAACCAGTTTTCAAATAAATTTTAAAAGGAAGGGAGACTTATCAGATTATGGCATTTGGAAGGCCAAGGGAATGCTAATTTAAAATAAAATTGGATTTGGACCTGAACTGTTTACACACCTCAAGGTCTTTCTCTCTGCTCTTGATTTGTCCTTCCGTAGTAATTCAGTTTCATTCCAAAAAGCTGTTTTACATAAAGAAATAGTCACCAGTAGCACTTTATCTCTTACAATCAAAAATAAAGTAATTAAAAAAATGGGATAAGCAAGCTGTCCCAATGACCCATGGCAAGTCACAAGCAAGACTGGCTCTTCTTTGCTTTGACCATCTTTGAATTTATTAATCATTAGGCCCTGAACTCAAGTATTCTGATTGGCCAGCTGGAGCCAAATCTCTTCTTCAAGTGGCTGCAGCAGGTGCATCTCTGTATGATTGATAGCTCCTTAAAATTTTGACAGTGGAAGATGAGGGATAGCATCAGAACCATTGCTTGACAAATATATGTATACCACATTCTCCTCCTGACTGCCAAACATCCATGCTTTTTTCTTCCTATGTGCACATATATACAACAAAAACTCCCCCTCCTCCTCCTATCTGATACTATGCACCATCCTCAAAAGAAGCTATCCTCATGGAAAGAAACTATCCTCAGGTTTTTCAAGTCACTCAACTCAGTTCCAAATCTATACTGTCTGGATGATAGTTTCTTGTCAGTCTTGCTTGACAAGTAACAATGAAGAGATGCATTATCATCAACCCTGATATACCCAATAGAATGAACAAAGTAAAAGAAAAATTAACTGGCTTACATATTAGATATAAAGTAAGTATGTAGTAAAGAGAGGATGAAAACCACTGAAGGATGTATATTTTAATTTGCAAACTTGGTGTGCAAGAAAATATTATATTCCTTTATTTTCTTTGGGTCAATTTATATTTTATTTCAAGCCCTCATCACCACAACATGGAAAGAAATCCCACTAAATCTGTATTATCCCTTTTTCTTTATTCGGTGTGGGATGCAAAGAGTGGCAACATATGGGGGGTGAGGGATGGGGAAGAGCTGGTTGTAGGAAAGTGGCCCCCATTGGTGATTATGAAGACATAGAATGTTCTTTCCCTTCCCCCAAAATCTTATGAATTTGTCTCTAATGAGTCATTTTATTCCCCAAATGGATGTTCTTTTAACATTGTCCTTACATGCAGTGCAAAGTTAGATATTTCCGATGTGTCATTCCCCTGGGGTATCCAAATCATAGATAACTGCATCTATATACAGATTATTTTTGTGAATTGAAAGATGAGAAATTCCTCATTCTTTGGAGAACTATATCTGTGCTTGTTGACTCATATTTCTGAGAATTTTATTACATTTTGAAAGGACTATTTTTAAGACAGTAGGCTAATTTTCAAAATAAGTACTAAGGAATGTGTAAACTACACTGTTCCTTATAATTATTTTGAAGAAAGACTTTAATAATTACTCATGTTGAAATATATAATGGATTTAGGAGTTCATGCCTTGGTTTCACATTTTTTCCATTATTGCCAATAATTCTGAACCTAGTCTAATATTAGAATTCTCTAACATCAAATCCATAAATTCTATCTTCAGTGGGACATAAATCAAACCCCAATGTGTAGCCAAATGAAGAATAGTCACCAAACCGATGTACTGTTAATTTAATATGAATGTGTTGCAAGCTATGGTTCTTTCTTTAGAGTACTCTTCAATTCAGACCCTGTTTACAGAAACTCAGATGGATTAGAAAATGATACTGCTTTAAGAACAACTAATTCGAAATTAGATCCTATAAACTTGTTTTCTAAATTATAAATAATTGGATAATTAATAATAGTGTGAAAGGTATGTGTTTCATCCAATATAAGCAAATTGTTATTTCTGTCAAAGCCAACCCTCGTCATACCCTTATTCATCACTTTTGCTTTATGTCAAAGTCCCCGATGAGCACCTGCTGCTCGAAGAAGTAAAGTGACATTATTCTCCATTCCACTCAGTCTGTGCTCCTCATTATAACCGCTGAAGGGAACTTTTCAATTGTCAAGGGAAGTTTTGTAGATATTTAATAGAAATATATGCTAGCTTTTTGGCAGAGTCAAGGAATAGTAAATACCTGGGGAAGATTTGTCACATGTGATTTATGGTTTCTAAAGTACGTTTTGTTGATAATAATGGGAATTTCACATAATTAAATTATTCTTGGGAAATGAGAAATTGAAGAAAGACAGATTCTTTCCTGTCATAATTCTCAAAGTTTTTAATATGCTAAGGGCCAACTTGAATCTCCAAGAGAAGCAGATGGAATTCTTTATATCTAAGGCTATTTGACAATGAGCCATTTTTTATAACATACTCCATTGAACAACTTCGGAAAATTTCAATACAGACATACTATGTTAGAGTTGTAAGAACCCTTACAGATTACTTGGGTGAATACATTTATTTTGCAGATGAGAAACAGAAAAATATTCTCTAAATTTCTTCTCTAAAATCTTCCTAAAATTCTACATGATGGTAGAATAAGGAATTCATATATATGATCCAGGTCAGGGATTTTTTCCAATACATTACTCAGTTTTAGAAGTTAATTTCACAGTGCTTTAGAATATTCAAGTATTTGCCAGCAGTGAGTTTAATGAAAATTAGCTTTGATATCCATGTTAGGATAATGAATGAAACCAAATATTGAAGACAGTATTGTCAAAAATTAGAGTCTGCATATAGACCAGGGAAAGGTGACCTTTAGACTCTCAAATCTTAGAATAATTTCAGCAAGACATGTAACAGATGAGACAAAACTAGAGGAGAATTCCTGTAATGTACATGCCTGCTTGGGAAATAAGGGAATGGAACTTTTAGCAGAACTCCAATAAGAACACCAAGCAGAGGAGAAATATGCTAACGCATATATAAAAAAGCAACTAAAAGGGCGCTGATCCTCAAAACTCTGAATAATTTATCACCCATGAAGACATTCACTGCTGTGAAGGGGGAGAAGTCCTGCTTTGGCTAGTTCATAAGGGGGTCGATTTACCAACTGGCAGTTTCAGTACCAGGTAAATAAACTCTTAGTAAGTCACTGAAATGTAGCACTAAGGAGAGGTCTGACATTTCAGTCCTTTTCATGAGGATGAGCAGGGAGAAGAGGAAGCTGTGGGTGGATTTCCTTTTCTTCTCTTTCTAATACAGTATGTTTGTTATCCAGACCCAGAATCTACTTGAGATATTTCCAAAATTTCTTGGTTCTGCCGATGATGGCATGGGATGGCTTCCCGTATATCCACCTGGTATCAATTAAATGGAAATGTGGTCTCTCAAGGCCATTTTGGAGTCTGTTTGATTTTTCTCTCAGTAACTTCTGAAATCTATCAAGATTGGATATTGCAATTCAATTTAGCTTATTTCAAATTTCAAATTGGCTTATACTTCAATTCAGTATAAGCCAAAGCCACACTACACACTGGGTCAATAAACCACTCGCCTTCTTTTTTTTTTTAATTTCAATTTCCAGCCATGCTTACAATGTAAATGCTATGCGGTATGTGCATTTACTACAATGTCAGTGACAAAAAGATGCCCAAATCGGCTGTCATCCTTAATCGGGCAAGTCCCTTGATCCCACAGAAAGCAGCCCTTCCTTAAGTAAATCTGTCATTCATTTTCTCAAAGAGAAATTATTATTTTGCATTAAAAAAAAAACTTCCCCTGTTCTTCCTCTTTCTCTCTGTGTTTGTTTCCCATTATGTTTCCTTATTTAGGAGGAGTCCCTATTTAGATCTTTCATCAATGGGAACTAATGAAATTTCTTTAGTGTATTTGTGTCTCCAAACCAAAACATCTTACATATATCATGATTTCCAAAGTTCTAGAAAAGCAAGGTAATGCCTAAAAAAAGTTACATTGCTAGTCCCACAGACCCTTAATTTAGAAAATGCAAGGAAATCTTTAGCACCAAATATGAATATCGCAGCAACTGACTCTATGTGCAACCTCACATGATAACACTGTCCTCAAAGCAGAGTTATACCCTAAGAATTGATGCTTAATATAGTATAGACCCAGATGCTCCTTGCTTAGACATGGTATTATCTGTGGAGAAAAAGAAAAGAGAAAGATCCAGTTTATATTTTCAGGCAATATATACAGATTTTCCAAAGTCCTACTAATGAGCTTATTCTTCAAGATGTTAACTGTGACACTAAAATTTCCTTATACTAGGCAAATTTTGTAATAAATTATGCAATTTATTTTCTCTGCAATCAAATCTTGCACAATTTAGAAATTTGTAAAATGTTAGCAATAGTTGATCTTTCTTGAGTCTCCTTTATTTATATTTGAATCTCTAAGTATTCCTTTTCACGTCCACTTTTTGAACCCCTCCTCCATGAATGAGCTTAAAGAAGGCTTTCACTTGGACATTCTAAGGTCTCACTCTTTCTTCTTCGGTCCAGCATTGCTAATGAAAAGTCTGATATCAATTAGATTCTCCTTTTATCTCATTTTTTCCCTTATGTTTTTGTGATTTTTTTTTTAACCTTACTTGTTTTTGTTCCTTACAGAGTTCTTTTTTTGTTTGTTTGTTTGTACTTGTATGTGCCATCATCTCTAACACATTTGCTGGAGTTATTTCCTTAATAATCTCCTCCCCTTTGTTTTCTATGTGCTCTGTTACTAGAACTCCTAATAGCACAATATTAGACTTTGTTCAATATTTCTTGATATGTTTCATCTTTTAGTTAGGATTTTTATCTCCATCTTCTCTTGTTTGCTGCTTTCTTGAAATCAATTTTCAACCAACCGTATGTTGACTTAAATAACGAAAATTGTATTTTTAATCTATATAATAAAGCCTCTTGCTTTATTTTTTATCCCTCTTAGATATCATCTTAGTAATATTCAAGAGATGTATTAATATCTTGTCTCCCTTTAGCTACCAGTAAGAAAGCTTTGCCTTATCTTTTCCACCCTTAGACAATTCTTCTCGTTGTTTAGGTATTTCTTTGCCATGATTTAGGATTTTGCTAAATATATGATGATTCATAGTTTTCCATTAATTTTTTTTAAATGTGGAAAGAAGACCTCTATATTTTACCTGAAATTTTAATTTCTGTACACCCAAATCTTGTTTTCCTTTCCATCTGAAAGTATATTTTCATGTGTTGTATGTCTCATTTTAAAACTGGTTCCTGTACTATTTCCATCTAACATGGACTTTGGTTCCTTGCGTTTTCCTATTTTCCTCTGAAGCTCTCTACCTCTCTGTTTCTCTGGTACACACACCCTTGGCCCCTATAATTTACATAACCACCACATGTTTTCTTGCCACATCACTATGGTAATGTGTTTAATTATATAACAAATTTGCATTTATTTTGTTAATAAGTAAGTGAATTCTATTTCTTTGCTTCATTTTCAGCCTCACTGTGGTGACTGGGTGTTTAGAATCTATTTTTCCATTGCCTGAGTTAGTTTAGCTGGTGAGTGGGGAAGTTCAGCTGGGAATGGGGACCTGAACTACGATTTCTCCTTGGATTTTTACAGAAACTCGAAAAACGCCCTTCATTCTACCTTGGTGGGGGGGACATATTCTAGGGGATACAATCTTTGAACTAGTCTCAGGAAATAATCAGTTTGTTTTTCATAACTTAGCTTGCTTTAACTTGAAATCTGTGCTCATTTTCTTGAGATCTCATTTATGCTTCTATTGGAAAAAATAATTGTTTTGAGGACAGGGGTTGGCTTTGACATCATTAATGGGAAGGTATAAATAGCATTTTAAACAAGTAAGGGAAAACTTTATTTTTGGCTTCTACTTTGGCCTTTTTGAACCATAAACCAATATTTCAGTAAATCTTAATAAATGTACATTTTTGCCATTAGCTCTGTTAATTCATTCATTATCAAAGTTCTTATCTCTGGGTTAGTACACTCATTCTGCTTCTCTGCTTTATCTTTCAATTGTTTTCCCTTCTTTTTTGGGTGAGCTAATGAGGAAGAAAAAATAGGTTTTCACCCTCATGGAAAAAAAGTTCTCCATGGTTTTTTCCTAGGTTAAATTATTTGCCTTTTTCCCCATTACCAGCCACACCAACTGTATGAAGAAACCATTGTTTTTTATTTTTTACTTTTGGGTACTTTGTGTAAGGAAGACCAGAGTTGCACTAAACCAAGGTATTTATTTAAGCTCTTTAACCCTATGTTTTTCAATTTATTTAGAAGGAAATGATAAAATTACTTCATGGTGGTGTTATTATGATTAAATAGTTTATATATTATATAATGGTTTGTGACTGAAGAACTTGAGGCAAATGCGATTTTGTTTAATTTAACTCATTTTTAGTAGTGGTCATATGAGTGTTTGCTATTCTTATATCTACTATTTTTTAAAAACAATAGACTCATGCAAGTCTCTTAGTAAAGGTTTAAAATAATATTCAATGTTTACATTTTGGTGTTCTTGTTGGTGGCATAAATTCTTTTAATTGGAAAAAATAATTAAGTAGGACTAATTGCCTGACTTGTTCAGAATACACCTCTGCTTAGTGTATAGCACAGATCTTTTAAATTTAGATATGGCCGAAACAAAAAGAAGGCACCTATTTTTAAACAAAAATGATCAGGCTTAGGTTTCAAATAAAAGGGCATTTCCCTAAAAAGCTAATATCAAATGTTTTACACTGTAGACAATAGGGGACATGCATTAAGAGCATATCTCTTTTAAAAATTAAAAAACGTCAAAAATTATTTCAAATAGAATGGTAGATGTCACTCCATAACTAAAATTCCACAACTTACAGATTTCATACATTTTGATTATATCATTCTGGAGATAGTAAAAAGAGGGACCATGAACTAATTTCCCCTGTATGCTATCTAGATTTTATAAACATTTTTCTCTCTAGTTCTATATGAAATTATCTTATCATTTTGTTATGTTTTATACAAAGGAAATAGATCATTATATTCCTAATCTTTAAGTGGGAAGAGTAGGAAAAATTTGTCATCTTTACTTAGGTTTTGTCAAATACATACAGAAAGACAGTAGAGGATATGTAAAATCTGAGAGCTAAGGCCTCCTGGAATTCCAAGCCTCCACCTGAATTTCATTTTACTAACTTTAACTGAATATCCTACTAGTACAAAACTCTGTGTTTTGCTGCATCACATAAAGGTTAGCATATGTTACTCTCCTCTCACCTTTTCAGGAAGATTTTTATTATCCCCATGTAACAAAGGAAAAAAGCAGTAGTTTGGGTACTTAATCAAATTACCTAAGGAATTATAGTGCAATAGTGTGACATGGAGAATGTCAGCTAAAATGATATTCTATGATCCAAAGGCTAGTGCTGATTTTTATTACACCTCAGTACTTCTTATTTTGTAATTCATGCTCAGGAGAGATAAGTGGCTTGTCCAATGTATTTTTCCAAAAGGGCAGGTGAGATTAAAACAGCTGCTTTCTCGTTCCTAGGCCATTTATTTCACTGTACGTCCAACAACTTTGGACAGCCCCAGTCACAACTAAGGCCGGAGAGTGGTAAAGGTGGTTGGCATTGCAAATCAGCTACAGGAAATCAGATCATGCCTCTCTAAATTTTGAAATTAAGTAAAGCTTAAATGCTTAGTCACAAAGCCAAATATTTTCAGTTCTATACATTTCAAGTTGGGCTGTCTGTGGTATTTTACTGCAACTATAATAGGAACATTAACAGATGGGATGAAAAGTTGATAACCAAGGATGGCAGATCCAGTTATCCCTAAGGAAATGTGATTTAAAAAGCATCTTGATAAAGACAGGAAGACTTAACTAAAGTAAAACAGCTACAATTGCAAAGCAAAATAACAACTCAAATGTGTCCTCTATTTGATGTGCATTCTCTTGACGATATAACTGTCCACAGGAGGGACAGAAGTGAGAGTACATATATATATATATTTTGAGACTTAGGTAGAATTTGCACAAAGGAGATCAACAGCAACTACTCTACTTGAGAAACTGAATAGTAATGGTTTTTCATTGTTCTTAGTTCTCTGAGTCTCCCAGCCATACATAAAACAAATGGCTAACTTTATTGTGAGCATATGGTTCAAGAGTGACTCTTCATGAGGATGAATTAATTTATGCCTGCACCTGGTGAGAGCTAGAGAATCTTTTGTTAGTGAAAAAAAATTGGCTAGGCTATTCAAAATGGAAATTGAAAATAATGTTCGACACTGTTTTATAAAGCAAGATAGCTATTAATCAGAACCTTAAAACAAGCAAAATGCTAGCTGCTTAAATACTTAGGGTAAGAAAAAAAAAGAAGCATTCTTTTCTTCATTGCCAATCTTTTGCTGAATAAAATGGCCAAATATTGGCAAGGAAATTGGACAGACTTCAAGGTCTAACTCCATCAAAGACACATCTATATAACTTTAGTTGATGTTCTCTATAAGCAGATAGTAGAGAATCATCTTTTTTTTTTGTATTTTTTTTTATTACAAGCCAGTACACCTGACCTTAGTTTGGGTACACTATATCAGAATTTTGAAAGACAGGAACAATCTTGCAAAGTAATCCTGCCCACAGACTACCTGTAGGGATCTTTGGAGGCATGTTATCATTGACCTTCTGGATTCCTTACACATGAACTTGCTTCAGAATTTTGTCCTGTGATCCGAAAACCCAGTAAAAGGTACGCTGGTATTGTAATTGTTAATTATGGATAAAAACAGTTCTATTCAAGGAATCTTAGCTGAGTCAACAACTGTCAAAAAATTTATGTCCAAAAGATATAATGTAAAGTGGAAGGGAAGGCATAAAATGAATAGAAAATGTAAGAAAATTCTATGCACACATATTACCCAGGAGATGAGAAGTCTTCAAAAAGCTTTATATCTGTTTGAAATACAGAAGATGCTAAGGATATTTTACCCATACTCTCAGAACCTCTGTGGTGTCACTCCCCAAGTCAGTGTTTCAGATCTCTCTATGGAATTATACTTTGGCTTTTTAATATTTGGTGTTAGGTCTGCTAGAATTATTTAAAAGTTAGGAAAAGTTGCTCTACACTGTAAAAGTAAACAACATAGTAATTGGGAGCAGTATTCTAAACTTTTCCTGGAGTTTGATGCTGGAGATGGATTCAGGGCTAGTGACTGAAAGTGATATTAAAATATGTCCCTAGCATATACAATATATGTAACAGAAAGCATGGTGGTGACATTTTCATAAGTCCTTTAGCTTTATAACGATTTCTTCAACCTAAAGAAACAAATCGAAACAAATACTCAAGGAGCTTAATCGCTTAATCATTTGTTTCTTCACACAAATCAATGCTTTTTAAAAGTTCTTCTTTTCACAAAAGATATATTTGCAAACTTTTTCTAGGTTTTTTGCAGTACTGAAACACCCTTCAAATATTATTTTAGTATGATTGTTCTTAAGAACATACTAAATATCAATTAAATATAGATATATTTAATTTATTAGAAGAAAGAAATATACACATTATGTCTTATCACTTATCTTGGGGACCCCTGAATTTTATAATACAGAATATTTATTTTATACATTAAATATAATATCTACCTGGAAACATGCTATGTGTTTGAGTCAACAACTGTCAAAAAATTTATGTCCAAAAGATATAATGATAAAACAAAACACATGTTGTGTTTGAAATATGAAATCAAACTGATGCTGTGTATTTCTTGATAAAGTAATGCCATAATATATTTTACGCAAATTGTTGAAAGAAGTAAAATAATACACATTGTAAATATTATTGTAATACAGTAATCACAATTATTAATATGCTTCTCAGTAAAACTGGAAGTTGGCACTTACTTTCTCTTAAGAAGTCCCCTGTTAGTGCCAAAGGAAATATATTGAAAAATGAAATGGCATAATTGGCTGGAAAGCAGGTAAGCGTGACTGATACTAATAAATATCCAGACTTTCTCTACAATGTATTCTGTAGGCATGGGGTGTTGAAAGTAAAAACCAACACATCTGTTGTGTTTGGCATGTAAAGGAAAGGGTAACAAGTGAGCTGTCGGGAAAGGAATCCTAATGAAATAGTGTGGCTGTAGGCACAGACCGCTGACGGACCAGGAGGCCAGAGCGATACATGGGAGGCACACAAAGGGCCGAATTCAAACAAAAGGGCTCCCAGAATGTGTTCCCTGGCTTTTCAGCTGGATGCTTGTGACAGCAGTGGTATCACTGGAAAGAGGATTTTTCACTCACAGCCACCATGCTCTTATTATCAAAGCGGAAAAGTTGGGGGGCAGTACAATACAAAAGTTCCTAGGGCTGCAAGGTAACTGCATAATTAGAGAGAAATAGTTTACATATGAAATTGCCTGTGAAAGGGATTGCATTTCAGGAAAGAGAGAAAAGCAGCCATCACCCAAGGCCTTGGTTGTGCACACTGTACTGTGGAGGCTTTTAATTTATATCAGACCTTTGAGATTTTTCCTGAAGGTTGACAGGGATGGAGAGGCCACCTGAATTTCATGTAAGGAAGATGAGACGCTCTGCTGCTCAATAGGAAAGCATTATATTTTCAATAGAGGTTATTATCAAATGAGAAAGATACTTTAGATGTTTTAGTCCTATGAACAAACTTCAAGCTATTACAGATCTTCAATGTCATACACTCTTTTTTCTTAAGAACAAATACTATAACTTCCTTTGTTTTCATATATAAATTTGACCTCTTCTGAAATGGATAGTTGACCTTTCCAGTATACGTTAGCGGTACACCTTTCAAGTAGACTCTAAAGTCTGATAACTTATGGCTATAAGGTCTATTTCCTTACCACCCTGAAAATCCATTTTTTTATGTAGAGGCAGATTTTAATCACAATCTGTAACTTACTAAATGAAAATAACTACAGAATTAAAATCTCTATTCTTCTTTCATCTCAGCTGAACGATTTGAATAGGGTGCTCAAAGACTCTGACAGAACCCCATAATAACTCATAATGCTGGCAATTATATTCATGTCCCTTAGAAAGAATAAGCAAGGAGAAAAACAGCATAAGGAATATGAATATGAATATACTAAGCAGTTAAATATAGGTGGAATAACTTGAAAAGTTACAACAAATATATCTCCATAAAACATTCTGCAAAGTATAAACTAAATCTTTTGAAAACACATAACTTCTCGTTCCAATTGGAATCTTCGGTATTATATTACCCATGATGCCACTTTAAAATAATTACTATGTAGCATAAGTGATTATCAGAATAGAAACTATAAAAAAAATCAACTTTCAAAACTTGAAGACGTGTTGGAAAAATTTTGCAAGAAATTGTATGAAAGAGTGCAAACATGGAAAACAGATCTGAGAAGACAAAAGCAGAGCTGGGAACACAGAAAGAACCAGAATTATAGATAGAGATGCTAATAGATATAAAATTTTTAAATTAAGAACAAGTAGATAAATAAAAAGTCAAAACTGATCCTCAACTAAAACACAGGGGTGAGGAGGAACCAAGCACGAATTTTCATACCCATGTATTTCAGAAAAAAACATATTACACAGGGAGACACACACTGATAATGTATTAGTTGTTCTTTCAAAGGGTAAAAAATAAGGTAAACAAGCATTAAAATAAATGAAGCAGATTACCCCTTTTCTTTCTACCCTCCAAGACCTCCAAAATAATCTGATGGGAAGCAGACTCGTTGACTATACTAAATATTTTAAGATAATTATTTTAGCCCATTTGGCTACTTATCAAAATACCACTGACAGATCCTAACCCAAACGGGTGGCAGAGGATCTTCCTGAACTCATGTCCTCCCAAGGGCCCATTGAATCCACAGCTATACACAAAGAAATTCTCTTTGAAAGAAATCCAGAAGCTAGCTGAGCAACTCCTACACATCAAGCAAATGAGAAAATACCCACATTACCCATTTTGAAATGGGTAGAAAAGGCCAAGACACTCCTGCTGGAAGCCCCACCCCCAGCAGAATGCCATACAGTATGGAGGAAACTCTCAGCTCCCAGCTTCTCCTTGAGGAATGAAGTTTTTGGACTCCGTTATCTAGCACCCCAACTTTTAAGTCCCCCGCCTAATGGATGGGCTGCCAAAACACGTAGCTCTGAAAGCCCATGGAGCTTGCACAGATGAGAACCTAAGACCCTAACAAACATGATGCAGTTTTATAAGGCCCCTGAGAACAGTCCTCTCAAGGCTCAGAACAGAGGAAACATCAATAAATGCCCATCTCCTAGTCTTATCCTGGAAGAGACCTATTTGCATACTTTAAAAGCTGCTGACTGAAGGTTAGCAATTTAGTTGACCTAATTTAGCAAGTTTCACGAGATTGCAATCCACTCTGGAGACCTGGGAAGTCAGCAGATACCACCTTTACCTTTTTCCTGTAGCCCTCTATAAATTGCCAATATCTCCCTGAAAGGAGCTTGTGTGCACAGCTGGTGCCGCAGCAAGTATGGCTGCACCTAAGGGAGGAGCCTCTGGATTGCCCGGTTCTGAGAGCCAGAGAGTTTTGCAGCCATGAATCCTACAGGACTATAGCAGAGAAAGAAGCAGCTAGTCATGGGTATATTAGTGCTGCCCCCACAGCTGTGCACCAGGGCCCAGCACAGAGCAGCAGGCAAGAAAAGTCCACCCAGTTTTCCTTGGAATGGCTCTGAAAAAGAAGGAAATCCTGTCATTTTTGCCAACAATGATGGGCCTTGAGGGCATTATGCTAAGTGAAATAAACCAGACAGGAAAGATAAATGCTGCCTGGTATCACTTATGTATGGAATTTTTAAGAAAGTCAAACTCACAGAAACAGAGTAGAAAAGTGGTTCCCAAGGGCTAAGGGTTGGGGAAAATTAGGAGACTTTGGTAGAAGTGTACAAATATTCATCTATAAAATGAATAAGTTCTTAGGAGCTTATATAAAACATGGTGACTATAGTTGGTAGCACTGTATTGTATAATTAAAATTTTCTAAGAGAGTAGAACTTACATGTTCTCATAAAAAAAATAAATATGAAGTGATGGAACTCATTAACTCGATGGGAGAAGCCTTTCACATCATGATGTATGCTTAAAATATCTTACAATTTTATTTTCAATTATACCTCAATAAAGCTGGGGTGGCTTGTTCACAATTTCTCTCTCATGGTTATGAAGGCTCAAAGTCCAAGTTCAGGGTGCCAGCGTGCTTCGGTTCTGGTGGGAACCCTCTTCAAACTTGCAGATCGTCAATTCATCCCTGTGTGTTCATGTGGTAGAGGGGGATTAGGGATACTGTGGGGTCTCTTTTATCAGTGCATTGACTCCAATCATGATTATTCTACAGTCGTGGCCTGATCACCTTCCAGAGGCCCCACTGCCTAATGCAATCACTTTGGGTAATAGGACTTCAACATACAAATTTGGTGGTGGGGACACAATCAGACCACAGGATGACATAAATTCAGGACTTGTTAAAGTAAGAGTTTATAACCTAAACATACTAATATTTATCTAAAAGGACAAAATAAAAGGGAAACATTCCTCCCACATATTTTAAAAGTAACTGCATTACAGCACACTTCTGAAGAAAATCAGTGAAACTCAATTATGTATCATGAATGCAACACATTTATCCTCCACTCATATGAAATAGGTTATGTCCAACACCTCAAGCCCTGTGGACATGCATCGACCTGGTCACAGTCTTCTCTGCCTTTGATGGAGAATAGCAGCATCATAATTCCCACAGTAATTACTTCTTTCTTTTTCTTTATAGTTTTACCATCTACGATTACAACCACCTATTTGCATTTCAAAAAGTTTCCATTTTTTTTCTATTTTTGAATCTTAAGTTAATGTAATCATGGAGTAAGTAGTCTTGTGTTTGTAAAATTTATGTATATGTTTTATTTGAACATAGTTTGTATATTATATGCCCTTACTCCATAGGGAAAATTACTCCATAGGACACAACTTGTTTATCCATTTACCTGTCAGTGGACATTTGAGTTGCGTTCTCTTTTTAGCTGTTGTGAGTAATATGCCTTTATAGTGTCTCCCAGTTGTTGTAAGCAACAAGTGGGATTGCCATGATACAGAGTCTAATATTCTCAGTTTCATTAGATCATTTTCAATTCCCTGATTACTGATGCAGTTGAACACTTTTTTGTATTTTTACTGGTCGTTTACATTTCTGTCTTTTGTTAAGAGCTTATTCCCATCTTTTTTGCATTCTTTTCCCATCTTTTTTCCAATACAGTGCAAAAATGTATGCATTTTACTTTAGAAGTAGTATTTTTGTTTTAATCTAGTCTAAATAAAACTCTTTGTCAGTTTCATGCATTATAAATGTCTTCTCCCGCTCCATGGTTTGTCAGGTTTCTCTGTTAATAAAGGTTTTGGTCAGGAGAGTCCCTAATTTTAATGTTACAGAATTTACCTATATTTTCCTCTAAAGGAGTATATTTTCTGTTTTTCATTCTTTTTCTATATCCCAATTTCAAAAAGAGATTACCATACTTAGATCTATAATTCAACTGAAATAGATTTTTTATTTGTGGTAAAAAAAAGGTACTTCCAATTTCATTTTTTTGCATGTGTGCTCCAATTGTCCAAATAAAATGTGTTGAAAAAAAACTGTCCTTTCTTAACTGGTTCAATGCTATTTTTTTTATTAATGGATACTTCTATATGTATGAATCTGTTTTTAAGCTCTCTTTTCTGCTTATTTGATTTTTGTCTAAACTTTCAACTTTATATACACTTTCAATAATTTTAGCTTTACAAGTCTCCAACATTTTTTTATTTTTAAGAATTGCCTAGATATTCTTAGCTCATTATATTTCAGATTCAATCTGCTACCATTAATGGAAGATTAAATTTAGCCTTTTGCTGAGTTTGAAATATTGTATGTTGATGTTAAATCATAGGCAAGCATCAGAGCAGATTTAAATTTTTCTTTTTTTGTGGTTGTGTCTCTAGCCTTAGGAATACAGTTTTGTGTAGTTATTTGTCCACCTTATTTCACTGTATTATTTATAAGTAATTAAAAGTGGCAAAATGAAACTAAATATTCATAATATTGCATTTCATAGGCCAAGTCTATTTACCTATCCATCATCCATCCACCCATATATATATATACATATATGTATATACAATATATATAACTATAGTTGTATCACATTATGTTCATATATCTATACCTATCTATACATAAACATATACAGTACACATGTGTTCATTGTATATGCGTGCACAGTAGATAGGTATACATATATGGAAATATTTAGACATGCCAAAAATGGTACATTTTAATCACATTTGAAATCTCGTACAGACTTGAAGTCACTAAAATTTCATTAAAGGATAACTCCTTAAAAGAAAAACAGATAAAAACAAGTGTTGGTGAAGATGTAGAGAAATTGAAATCTTTTAACATTGTTGGATGGGAATATAAAATGGTGCAGCCATTATAGAAAACAATATGGTGGTTCCATTATAAAACTAAACACAGAATTGCTATTTGATCCAGCAATTCCACTTCTGAATATAAACCCAAAGAACTGAAAGTAGGGTCTTAAACAATTATTTGCACTTCCATTTTCAGAGCAGCATTATTCATAGCAGGCAAAAGATAGAAGCCACTTTAAGTGTTCATCAATAGATAAATGGATAAGCAAAATGTAATAAATATATACATAATAATAAGGTAATCATCACAATTAATTAATAATAATGGAATATCATCCAGCCTTAAAAAGGAAGGAAATTCTGTCACATGCTATATTGTGGATGAATCTTGAGAACACTATTCTAAGTTAATTTAGCCAGTCATAAAAAGACAAATACTCTAGATTCCCTTTGCTTGAATTATCTAGAGTAGCCAAATTCTTAGAGACAGAGCATATAGTAGTGGCTGAGGGAGGGAGGAATGGAAATTATTGTTGAATGGGTATAGAGTTTCAGTCTTGGAAAAGAGTTCTGGAGATTTGTTAGGCAACAATGTGAATGTACTTAACACTACTGAACTGCATTCTTAAAAAAATATTTTTTAAAAATAGTTAAGGTGGTAATTTTATGTTACGTGCATTATACAACTACAATTTTAAAAATACTCAATTACTATGGAAAGAATAAAATAATTTAAAGAATGCTCAAAATGACACACTCTAAAAAATTGTTTGCGTAGAGAGTTTGGTAGTCATAGTAAAAATGTGCTTCTTACTCAAATTCACGAAGTTCATATAAACTCATATAAACTTAGGAAAACCAGGGAGATCCTACACCTTAAGTCATCCACATGTTATCCAGAATCCCTCTTATCCTCAGAGATCTAATTGTAATTGGTTGGCATCCCCCCTTAGAGGATTTTGCAAATTACCAACATCTTTTCTTTTGGCTTCCTGAGATAATGTCTCAGAAGAGCCATTTTGTTCAACTGAAATATTGATCCAAGAACACAGTATACCACTTTCTCAAATTCTTCAAAATACCCATTCCAAAAAGCATCTGTGAATTCACAGAAATCCTCAAGTCTTTTTAGAGAGGTGAGTCATGGCAGTGCCGGGAACTGTTAAAGGTGTTTAAGGCACAGCTTTCTGAAACACTCATCAGTAGCTCCCAGCTCTGTAGCTGCCTTTACTGCTCAGTCGGCCTGACCCTGTCCCCTTGGTGGTATCATTCCTTCTGTTCTTCCTTTTCCCTCTTCATTTGTTCTCTATATTTTTCATGATCATGATTTCTTTTGTAATTCAGAGCATATTTCTTCCCCTGTTCTGAAGACAGACATTAGTAAAAGAATTCTATGAATGTTGAATAAGGGGCTCACATTTTTTTCCTTCCCCTTCTTCACCTAAACTGTCTTTTCCTTTTTTCTTTTTTTTTTCTTCTTTCATAATGGAGGCACATACAATACAATGCACAAATCATAGTGGGTTGTTAAATGAATTTTGACATGTATATACATTCATGTAACTATCACCCAGATCAAGATATCAAACTTTCTCAGTAATTTTTTTCTCCTTTACCTGTTTCACTCATGCCCTGACCCCTCTCCCCTATGAAAAACACCCATTTGTTCTGTTTATGAGTCATTTTCTGTTTTATTTGTTTGTTCATTTGTTTTGTTTTTTAGATTTCACATGGAAGTGAAATCATAGTGACATTTGTCTCTGTCTGACTTACTTCACTTAGAATAATATAATCTAGGTCCATCCATGTTGTCCCAAATGGTAGGATTTCATTCATTTTTTATGGATGAGTAATATTCCACTGTATATATGTGTACCACATCTTTAGCCATTCATCTACTGACCGACATGTAGGCTGCTTCCATGATTTGGCTATTATAAATAATGCTGTGATATATATAGGAATGCATATGTCTTTTTGAATTCATGATTTTGTTTTCTTCAAGTAAATTATGAGAAGTGGAATTACTGGGTCATATGGTAGTTTTATTTTTAGATTTTTGAGCCTTCTATACTGCTTTACAGTGGCTGCACCAATGTACACTCCCAACAGTGTATCAAGTTCCCCTTCCTTGACATCCTCACCAACATTTATTTCTTGCCTTATTTTTAGCCACTCTGACTAATATGAAGTAATATATCTCGTGGTTTTGATTTGCATTTTGAGGAGCTCATTTTTAAACCCAAACAATTTTTGCAGAATTTTTTCAAACAAAGATAGTACTATTCTTAACAGGAATCTGATAAATAGAATTATTTCCACATAGTTATTATAGAAGAAACATATTCTAAATCAAATATTGGCAAATACCATCAGGTCTATAGGGAAAGAAACCATATCCCATAGGGATGACGCAGAAATGCTCAGACATTAAAAATGTAAGTACATGGAATACTGTAATTTTTAAAATACTATAAAATTTAAATGCTAAAATTAATTTTTAAATAGTCAAAAATATGAAAGGAAAACACATGAATACATCTGAAAACAAATGTAATGACATTTAAAATTATTTACTAAAAAATTACTTAATAGAATTTGTTAGTATAAAAGATGAGGTTTATCTTATAAATATGATTTTTAAAATTCAACTAAAATCAATAGCAAATATTTTACTTGATGTGAAAAAACACGCTCCCTTCCATTAAGTAGAAACAAAAATTGAGTAACTCCTATCACTGTTATTATTTAAACCTTTTGGATCATTCTAGTCAATTTAACAATTGAGCAACTAAAATCATACATATCTGAATGGAAAAGGCAACTTATGATTTTCAAATGATTACTTGTTAAATTCAAGAGAAAAAGGTAAACAACTGATTTCATTATCCAGTCCTAAAGAAATAATAAAATTTGTCAATTTTTGTATATTGTCAGATTTCTAATTCAATGTTGGTGGTTTTTTTTAATTGCAAGAATTTTAATTATTTTTAGAATAATAAAATATCCAACATTAAATAGTATTATGTTAGGGATCATACTAAACATTTTACATAACATTTCATATATAGATATTGTTATCCAAAGTTTATACATAAAATGTTTTTCAGAGTTAAAAAAAATGGCCCATGTACACAGTTTTCTAGCCAGATTTTAAACATTCCAAGTTCAAAATTTTTCCTTCTTAATATTCTGTTCCTTTCACAAAGTCCAAATGAATAAATAAAATTATTTCTGCCATAAGATAAATTTAGAGCATCCAACTGATTAAATTATAGTAAAACTAAGGACACATTTAACATCGTCATTAATTAATATATGACTCAGTTGTAGTTTTTCACATTTAACTCAGTTCTATTCCTTAGCACAGGTAAGTGAGATCCTTGTTTCATTGAGGAATATTGAAGGAACAATGTGGAATGCCATCTTAAAGGAAAACTGCTTGTCCTCATCCAGTTAATAAGAAATTGGGCATTATCATGGTTTTAAACATGTAGAAAACCCCAAAGGCAACATGTATTTTCTGGAATTGTCCTTTAACACTAAAGTCATGAAGGAATTGTCAGAATCCTATGCTTTGAATCGTTAATGCTGAATGTTCAATATAGTGTTGTAAATGTTTCAGTATTCCTACTGATTATTGCCCGTGAAAGTATTTTCAATTTCTATCTAGGACAGAATATGCAGGTGATAAATATGGCCCAAGGAAACCTTAGGGCTTAGCCAGGAAACTAAAATTTTCAAGTTCTAATTTTGATAGTAATCCTTAATTTCATTAATTTCAGAAATAAAACCTTAGGCCTGAGTTGTTTTAATCATATGGCTGGCAATATTCTAAGGCCATTAATTTCAGAAATAAAACCTTAGGCCTGAATTGTTTTAATCATATGGCTGGCAATATTCTAAGGCTAACTCTAATCCTTTGCATACATCAGAGTGATGTCACAATATGATGATATGATTCTTCTCAAGGCTTTTGGTCACTCGTGAAATCCATTATAGGCCCCAAGCTTTTAATTGCAGAGTAAAAAGATAATTATGATCTGGACAAAAAATGGGGAGAAAGCTTTATACACAAGCTGCATTAGAATGGTGTTTGTGACATCTGCTAGGCAAGGCCATCATTTGTCTTTAACTCCAAAATCATTCTCCTCTTCAAAACACTCTTTCAATTGAATGTGGATATATCTTGCCTTCTTTCTCTTCATTTTTGCTCTTTGTCAGTGTTCTCACATACAATATTGTAATTAGGGAATTCCAACATTCTAGGTTGGGAATTCCAACATCATAGGCTCTAATGGCACCTCGTCTCTTATGGACCAAAGATTTCTTTCATGGATTTTGCTGTCTAGGGATAATAAATTTAGGTAGACTTCAAAGTACTGCATGCTTTGAGTTCAATTAAAGTCACACTATGCTCTGCTAAATAAGGCCTGCTATTGAGAACTGAATGTCATGATAGATATGATACAATATGATATATTACGTTAGTCTCTGATCACATAAAGGAACCAACAGAGGTAACTGTTCTAAATGTTTCAAGATCTCTCTGGCTTCCACATGTCATGATAATCATTTTCTTCAAAGTTTTGGATTCCCTCTTCAAGTGGCAATACTCAAGACTACCGAGTCCTCCCATGTCTCCCCAAATTGTTTCGTGTTCTCATTCCAAATGCTCTTCATTTTTCCTCCTTTTATTGAATGTGTCTAAACCAATGAATGCTCAAAAAAAGGTCTTTTAACTTTTCTCACTGGGCAGAAAAGATGTAATAAGGGAGGAAAATTTTTATATGTTGCAGGCTTTTTATGTATCAAAGCTGAAATAGAAGTGAATACATTAATTTGGAAATTCTGTAATTTCCAGAATCCCTTCTGTTTCCTTAAGAACTCATTTCTCCAGTTTCTCTTTCTTGGCATATGTTTTTCCTGTGTGGCCTTGTGATATTATCTGTTTTTTTTTTCTGAGGAATAATGAGTGTGTTGGTTACTTTGTGTATTGGTGTGCATTTTCTCTGCTATTGTGTATGTAACTGTGGTGTCCCTGGAAAGTTTTCTCCATGATTAGAATACTTCCCTGGGGCTCCATGGCGTGGTGGGCCAGGGGCAGGGTGGCTCATGAGCTTTATAAGTGAGAAGGCTGGCCCTACCTTGGTTTACCTCAAGTGCTAGAATAAAAAGGTAATTATTGTAGAGGTGTCATTACCGTACTAACAGTGTTATTTTTTGGATATAGATAATTTTATTTACTTAATCGAAAGCCTTTGTTATTTGCCTAGGCAATAAATGACAATGTGATAAAGATCTGTTGACAGAGTTTCAATTAATGGAACTGTTTCCATAACCTTTTGTCACTCCATATTCATATCCAGTCCAAGGTCTCTGAGGTGGTCCCTTCTCTATTTCTTTTCTCTTCTACTTTCATTTTGAACCTAAAATTATTCTGGTTTGAATAATCTGTTAACAAGCTCCTGTCTCTTTTCCAACTTTTGGGAATGTGGTTATCTTTCTCATATGATCTTGCACCTCTGGTTTCCCACTTCCATTTCCTCCCCATCTCATTTTCTTTGCTTTTCGCGATTTGCCCATATTTTTCTTCCTTTCCTACCTGGAGAGAGTCAAGTTGAATAGATGCAAAAAGATTTCATGTTTCATATCAGAATATTCTTGTGATTCTTGACAAAACCTCAAATCATCAAATACTGACATCAAATATATCTCTTAGATATAATAGTACTGGGTCTTTTTTAAAAATCAAATTTGAAAATCTGTCTTTTCATTTACTGTAACACTGTTACATTAGGGTATATTTCTGCCATCTTACACTGTGATTTTGATTTTCTGTGTTTACTTTTCAGTGAAAAGAGGCTAAGGTATCAGTGAGAGACTTAAGAAGTATAAACATTCTCGCATGTGTAGAAAAGGTCTTGAAGATTTCGTGTGGGAATTTTCTCAGCCCTTTTATCTGTTGTGTCTTCCATCTCTTTGAACTCATTACCTGCATGACCAGGATGATTTAAAAACACTGGCCTACCTTTTAGATGAAGTTGGTACCAGTGTGGGCCTCTTGCTTCGATGAGAGGAGATTCCAGATCGTCATCTGCTCAGGGGTTAAGGCCAAATAACTCCAGTCTGTAGTGGTCTCTCAGCAGTGCACTGTCCTCAGGCATATGGGGCAAAGGTAATTTTCTATTGTTGTGTAACAAATGACTACACCCGAACCAGCTTGAAATAACATGCATTTACTATCTCATAGTGTCCATGAGTGATGAGTCTAGGCACAACTTTATCTGAGTTCTCTGCTCAGGGTGTCACAAGGCTGTAGTCAAGATCTTGATTGAATTGTTTTCTCACTGGGAGTCTTGACTCAGGAATAATCTACTTCAAAGCTCATTCAGCTTGTTGGCAGAAACTGTTCTTTGCAGATGTATCACTGAGGGATCCAGCATTTTTCTGACTGGCTGATGAACACACGCAGGTCCTGAAGGCCACCTCCAGTGCCTAGAAGCTTCCATCAGTTCCGTGTAATAAGGGCTTCCTAACACCATACGCATTTCATCAAGTCAGCAAGGAGAAGCTCTGTTTGCAGTCAGTGTAGGGAGCGCCTCTGTCACACAATGCAATCAAACAACATCGGAGGGCCTTTGCCACATGACATGACCTAATCTTAAAGATGACATCCCATCACCTTTGCCATAGTCAGCTAGTTAGATGCCAATTATAGGTCTCATCCACCCTCAAGTGGAGGAATTATCCCAGGTGTGAATGTTGGGTTACCAAAGGGCATATCCACCACAATCTGGTAGGGTGGCAATGATTAGTCTTGCATACTGACCATTTCTATTTTTCTATCAGAAGTAGAACCACCATTTGCTGTTATTTATCAATTTGCAGCCAGTGTATGCACACAATGTAAGTTATGGGAGTGGGAGCTCCAAGAGGAAGAGAAATTATTTTTGACAAAATCACACCTGGAATTTTCAAATTAAAAAAAAATTCAAAATTTTCAAATATTTTAGATTTCAAAACTGGGACAATATCATGTGGTTGGATGTAGCCATTGGCAGGGGGCCTTACACTGAACACACATAATCATATCTAGTGAATTTTTTTCTCTAAGGAGAAGAACCCTGACTGGCATGGAATTAAACTAATTTTAATGACCACGGCCATCTCAATAGAGGATACATAAGTTACATGTACAAGCACTTCTATTGATGAGTGATGTATAGCTTAATTGTCAGAATATCTTTGGTTTTTATTCTCTAACATAGTGACAGCTAAGAAACTGGAAGAGCAGTAAGCCTTTAATATGTATGCTCATATATTTAGGATTCAAAATATGAGTTCAAACATAACATAATTGAGAAAGGAATATTTAATACATAAAGAGATAAAATAAGTGTGGGAAAATAATGTGTAGACCCCTCATATTGAGAAGAAAAAATGGGAACTATCACAAAGCTAAACATCAAGGAAGAAGTTTGAAGACCTGTTTTTTGGAACTTTCCCTCAAAGAATTAGATTTGTCATGAGGCAAAAAAGAAAAACCACAGTTAGCAAGTTTTTTAAGAAAAGTCTTCAGGATTTGATATGTGAACAAAAATCAAAGTTCAGCCTTTGAAATGAGAACATCAGAAACTCAGGAAGACAGGCTCAACTTAAAAACAAATTCTGATCTTGTGGTCAAGACAAAAATTCTGGGATAGAAAGAGAGGATCCAGCAAATTCTTTTAACCTTACATGTGGTAGAAGAAGAAAGAAACCAAATTAAGAAAGAGGTAAAATTTTGAAACACAGATAAGCTTTTGTAAAGAAGTTAGATATACACAGTACAGAAATGGAATGTAATGGAAAGTTTCTGCTACTAGAGGACGAGAGAGAGAGCATAGGAGTGTTTATGCCACTTTCAGTATGAGCAAGTTTTACCAAGGTTTTGGGTATTTGTATATAGGAAGGAGCACATGGTAGACATTAGGATTCACAGCTATTGCAACCTCACTTCAGAAATGTTTTGTGAATTCCAGTTAGGAAAAGTTGGGCACTGAAAGTGTTAAATTCTTCTTCTTGCTAGATCAGATTTAAAAACTGAAGGAATTTTGAGAGACAGTAGTATTGCAAAAGTAGTAGCAAAAGAAAATCAGATTTCTTTTACAAATTTAAAAAGAGAATTGGTAAAATAAGCTAGAGATGAATACTATGGGAATCGGAAGGATTGGGGTTTGGGAAGTAGACTGTTGGAAATATGAGTCCCCTGAAAGAGCAAGAAAGGAAGACAGAGTGAGACGGAGACACAAAGGGAAAGAGAATCTCTGGGCAGAAACTATGTTCAATTCAATCTTGAAGGTAAAAAAAATACAAGTGAAAGTATAGGAAGGAACATTAGTTTTTATATTTAGCGTAATACTAGGAAGTGTGTTGGGAACTGACCCCTTCATTACAAACTCGCACATTCTGTAGAAGGAAGTCAGTTGCTATCAATGGTAAATCTCTCCTCCTATATGCAAAACAGTGTCACGTTTTTAGGTATTCGCTGACAAATTAGTCCAAATTAGGTTTTTATGTTCAAAAATAAATGGCACCAAGAGAAGCTAAACTTATTAACACCGCTTCCCTCATCTCTCCATTTCTTCCTCCTCCTCCTCCTCCTTCTTCCTGTATCTCCCCCTTTTCCTTGTTTCTTCTTTTTCTTCTTCTTCATTGTGTATCCCATTTTTCCTAAATAAGATTGAAGGCATGTGATTAGTAGGCACAATATAGGTCTGATGGCAACATATACTAAATTCTAATAAATGTATTTTACTTGAGAAAGTATATTTTTTGCTTATATTGTAAACAACTGAAATTGTTTTGATTGGTTCTTGGATTTTTCTGCTGTAATACATTTGACAAGATATAGTGAATAAATTTCAAGAGGGTATTTCGTAGTCTCCACAGTGGGACTTCCAGATAAACATGGTAATTTTTCTAATAGTATTAAAGAAGACTATGAAGAGTAACATGTCATATTATTAGTATTTATTTAATTCAACATCAGTGACTTTTATAGTGACGCATTACCATTATGGTCCCTGTGGGAAGAGAAATAGCAGAAGTAGAAAACAAATTTTAAAAAATTGGACATTAGAACTAAAATTGTCATGTTTGAGGAGTTAATCCATGGTCCTGGATTTTGGGGTTTACCTGAGGGAGCTGATTTTTGTATCCTTGATGAGCAGTCAATGACCCATAACTGAAGATGGGAAGTCTTACTTCAATCCAGTACAGTATTGGATTTTCCCTGACTGTTCTACTCAGTAGTTATGAGTGTGCTAATTGAGTTCTTTACTTCTCTTTAGGGAATCTTCAAACAAAAAACACAGATTAAAAAAAAAATTAACACCTAGAGTTTATTCACCATTTCCTTTAGTCCCCAGCAGATCTTATAATTTCAGAGGTTGATTACATCTTAATTAATATTTAAGTGGAACAAAAAAATTCATCACTGTTTTGACAAAATTTCCTTTTGAAAGCTGTACTTCATCTGCATAATAAACCAAGGGAAAAAAAATTATTTGTTCCTAGTCTATGCCAACAATAATAAAATATAATCACATAGGGATTTTTTCCCCTCACAACATTTGGAGAAAAAAAAATTCCCTGAATATAATTAAGTCTATTGCATATTGCATATCCAATTCCTTTTACTTTAAATGGAATTTTTCAACCTCCACACTATTGATATTTGGAATGGGTCAGTCTGTTTTGGGGGCTGTCCTGAGTGTTGTAGAATGCTTACCAGCATCCCAGGCCTCTGCCCTTGATGCAAATAGAATTTCTTCCAGTTATGACAACCGAAAGTGTCTCAGAGTCACCCTCCCTTCCCTTTGAGAACTATTGCTTGCAATGGTCATGTAAATATCAGTTGTAAACTTACGACATAATTGAAATAATAATGGAGATAATAGTTTCATAAAAGAAATTGGTTATTTAAAGATTAAAATGATTGGAATCTATCTAAATTTCTTGTCTAAATCCTATTGAAATAAGGAATAAAAAAATATAGAAAAACCCATGTCATGCCAGCTCTGGAAACCAGGGGAATCATTGTCCATTAGTTAGAATCTTGCATGAGTATTTCATTTGTTGTTTTTGCTTTTATTTTAGTACAAATTATATCGAGTTCTCCTCTCTACTGAAGGTAGATTAGACACATTTGATTTACTTTATGTGATACCTGTCTGTGGTGAGGCTGAAAGTGATACTCGACAGTATTTCACCAACATCATTTAGCCCAGAGGACCAAGCAATGGAAGATGTCATGGGCCACTGATTGGTCATAAAAAAACAAATAGTGACTTTGTGAGTGACTTCAAGATAAGCAAAAAGCTCAGCTCTTTAATAGTTTGCTCTTTGATTATATTTAGTGTAAAAAAAACCAAAATAAGCACTTTATCATATGACATCTAAATTTAAGCAGTGCGTGAAATAAGGAGATAATAGTTTGCATCATCACACATGTGAAAGACAAAAGCCCACCTTACATAATGATGTAATTACCTGAGTGTTGATAGACTCTCACGTTACTTTCCCATAAGTAACTTGACCTCTTTTCTTGTAAAATAATTCATTAGAATTATTTATATTCTGTATTTTCCCTTACTCTTTATAAGGGACTGATTTATTTGAATAGAGACTGAACAAAAAATCACACAGTATCTCTGTTAGTTCCTGATGGTGTACCAACTTGGAACTCCATGGTGAGAAATTCAAAGAGAAAAATCACCAAAGAAAAGATGAAATCATTCAAACTAATATGAAGGATTAGAGAAAGTATTCCCTTATAGAAACTGATTTACCTGAGGAAAGAGGTCCAAAAAACTGGATAACAATTTTTAAAACCTCTAGTTTCCATTTACTAATGAGATTTGACATGACATGTCATCTCTGAAATGGGAGTAATCTATGATCAAAAAAGGTTTTGTTTGCAGCCAGAAGGTGTGACTTCAATATCAGAAGGCATTATAGAGGAAACTGCACATTGCATCCTAAAGAAAAATACATTGGTAAATTGTAGCAAATTATATGATAGTGTGCCCTAGTGTTTCTCATTTATGTCTGTTCTCATATGCCTTGCTGTCAGGGTGATGACCCCTTGCTAGCGAGCAAATGTGTGTCAATAGAATACGTATCCATCTTTATCCCTTTGATTACTTGATGAAGTTGAGGAACTGGTACTAAGAATTTACTTTTGGGATATACGTTTCCATAAACTGTTTTCATTTAACTACTTTTATATTAAGCACCTATTAAATGTCAGACATTTTGTTAGAGAATAGGTCAGAATAATGGACAGAGCATATAAAATCTCTGCTCCTATGGAGTTTACATCTCACTGGGAGAAGCAGAAAATTAAAACAAAAAAAAACCCCAAAAGCAACTCTATTGATAATCATGTGGAATGCTGAATAACTTCTCCCTCCACCTAAGAAAGATGTTTTCAATGTTAATCCCTGGAACCTGTGAATATGTTACCTTACATCATAAAAGACAATTTGAAAGGCAGTTTTCACTTATGACTAAATTAAGGATGTTGAGATGGTGGCATTATTTTAGATTAAACAGATGGGTCCAATGTAATCTCTGGGATCCTTATAAGAGGAAAGCTGGAGGTTCAGATACATAAAGAGAAACAGAAGGAAACAGTCCCAGACAGAAATGTTGCTATGTCATTGGCCCTGGAGATGGAGGAAGTGGCCAGAAGACAAGGGATGGTCAGCCTCAATTAGCTGGGGGGAAAAGTGAGGAATGGATTCTCCCCAAGAATCTCTAGAAGAAATGCAGGGCTGCTGACATTTTGATTTTAGTCTAGTGATATTTGTTTCAGATTTCTGATCTCCAGGTCTGTAAGCTAAAACATTTATGTTGTTGCAAGCCACTAATTCTATGGTGTTTGTTACAGTGACAATAGAAAACAAATACAATCAGGTGTAAATGCTGTTAGGAGAAATTACACATGGTAAGAGAATAGAGAGTGATAGCTATTTTAAATAAAATGAGTAAGCAGGAAATAATTTCTTAATGAGGTGTTATTTGTACATAGGCATGAATGATATGAGAAATACAAATAAATAGCTAGAACTGTGTTTCAGTCTAAGGAATTGTAAAGTGTCTGAGGCCAGAGCATAGTTGGTTGTGTTCTAGGAAGAGCAAAAATACCAGTGTCACTGTAGTGCCGTGAACATCAGGGAATCTAGAAAGAGATAAAATAGAGAGAGTAAGAGATCCAGTTTGCTCAGATAACCCATAGGTCAGAGTAAGCTGTTAGCTTTTATTTTATGTGTGATAAGAAAATACTAGGATGTTTTGAGAAGAGCAATGACATATAAAAAGATTACCCCTCTTTTCTGTGAAGAAGAAATTTCTATTGAGTCCAACAGGCCTGGTGCAGTTTTCTGGAATTACAGACAGGAATCACCCATATAAAAACACTTTTATTTATGCTTTTGAACATACCCTGATGTAACAAAACAGATTTAAACCTGACATTAATATAGAAAATGTTTAATTTAGTAAGTGTATCAGAGTAAAAAGTAATATTTTGTTATGTATCTTTTTGTAGAGCTGTGTTTGAAAACATACCTCCCACATAGAACAGAAACTTCATCAACACATTAGCTTTAATAAAAGAGTTGATATGTAAACAAAAAGAAAAGAGAATAAACAAATCTAATACAAAACACCTACCTCATGTACTGTGATCATATTTGTGTGCTTGAAATATTTCTACTTTTAAAAGACAGAATTGAAGACACATAAAAGGTATAATTAAAATATTGAATTTACTGAAATATTAGACTGCCATACTGTTCTGAAAAATACTTTATTTTCCTCTTGATGCTTTATTTTTAAAATATTGAGGCCCCATTCAAGATGAATAGATGAGCATATGTATATATTAATATAGCTAGATCTCTGTATCTATATCTATATCTATATATTAATATCCATATCTATCTATATCTATCTGTATATATACAGCGATCTATCTCCTCAAGAGAGGATAACAGGTTGGAAGTGATGGTAGTTTTTGCCAAAGAGAGGCATAAACCCTTAGCCAGGGACCACAGAAAATTTAGAGTCTGATGATATAAGTGTAATATATTAGGCAAAAATTGAGGCGCTAAGCTGGTTTGTACCAACTAGGGTAATTATGCCAGGTAAAGAATAAAGTTTTGTCCCAGCTGTGTTCTAGCTCCTCATATAAACCCAGAACAGAAAATACTCACTATGGAGGTAAAGCTTCACTTGCTTCTCCATCCTTATGTCATCCAAGACTTGCAGATTTATACAAGCGGAGTTGGGTATCTCATAACTTCTGCAACTTGGTGTCGTCAAAGCAGGTATCTTGAGTTCCCTCACAGACAAAACATACTATAGTCATCAGCAATTCATTAAATGGCTCCATTATGCTACCAGTTGTTTAATTTTTTAAAAAAGAGAGAAATAATTATTTTACTTTAAATTGTGGAATACTTTGCCTATTGTAAAATAGATAACAAAAATAATGCTTAGTGCATTTCATATATGTATATATTCATGGATCCACCATCCATGTCTGTTGGAGAACCTAGGCTTTGAGCCCTTTCCCATCAATACAACCTCTCACCCAGAAAAGTCACCTTTCTGGCTTGAAACAGATTTGTTCCGCCCATTCTAAAATATCAAGTAAGTGAAATTATACTACATGCATTCTTTTGTTTTCACTTAACAGTAGTTTTGAGACTTATCATGTTTTTTGCCTGTGTAGGATATAATTCATTCTCTCTTATTACTGGGGAATATTCCATTATAAGAATGAACCATAGTTTGCTGTTATATTTTTGTTGACTTTTGGACTGTTTCCAATTCATGCTTTGATTAATAAAGCTTCCATAACATTATTTAATCATTTTGGGGAAGACATAAGCTCTCAACCCTCCTGAGCATATACCCAGGATTAAAGTGGCTGGGTCATATCACTTTTAGTATTAGTGTCTCCTTAGGCAACTCTTTGCTGAAACAGTTTTTCAGACTTTTTTTGGGGCGACCTTGAGAGTTTAGTGGATTACTAGTCAAGTATATTCTAGAATGTTCCTTAATATATGTCTGAAGATTTTCTCTTTAGACTAGTAGACTGAAAATATATGGTTTCAGGAGGAAGATCCCAGAGGTCAAGTCACTTTCTCATCTTTCAATATAAAAGCTACGTACTGTCAACATCACGAATCACTACTGATAACTTGATTGCCTGGCTGAGGTAGTTTTTGTCAGGTTTCTTCATTGTAAATTGACATCCTTCCATTTTTTCCCCTTGGGAGGGCCAAGTATTTACATAAGTTATTTGGTATTATTCTACACAGGACATTTCTCTATTCTCTTACATTTACATAGTTATTCAATCATTTATATCAGTATGGACTCATGCATATTTATTTTATATTTTAGTTTAAAATCCAGTGCAACTTAATTAATTTTGTTCAAATTGTTTCAGCTTTGGCCATAGGGAGCTCTTTCAGTTGACTCTGGTACTCCTTAATGCTCCATATATATGTTATGTAGGTTGTGTGTGTGTGTGCATGTGTGTGTGCACGTGTGTGTGTAGTACTTTACTTTCTGACATTACAGGATACCAGGCTCATAGTATACATTTCCTGCCAAAGTCTTAGAAAATCAGTCATTTCTGTAAGGATCCTTGTACTTTACTTTTAATTTGGATAGTGATATTAAGAAGACAATATTTAGGTGCTGTGTGTTTTCATTGCTCCTGGTGTGTTCTTAGCACTAGGCCCTGTGGACTGACAGAGCAAAGAAATGAAATCATATCTATGTATATATGATGACTTGTCACAAACATTTCCACATATAATTATCTCTATATTAAGCTAAATATAAGTTCACATTGATGTCACAAACTCTAATTCCTTACTACATGGGTTATTATAGCTTTTTCCCCTTGCCTATATGTAACTTCACACTACAACAGTCAGAAAAATAGTTCTTGCTGTCACCACCCATTTACTCAATATTAAAATTCCTGTACTCAGATACAGTGGTTTCAGAATTGATAGTTCATTCCTCAGTGGGGAACAGCTTTATCAACTAGAGTATTCTTGTGTTCTCTTAGTTGGCAGAAGGTTGTTTTATCTACAGTCTTACAGATTGCACTAAGTTTGAAAGTTACTTAAGTCCGTCCCTTTTTGCCCTATCCTTTTCACTGAGTTTGTGTAATACGTTTATAATAGTTGTGTCCTCTTCCACATTCTCAGTTCTATTCTGAGATCCCCAAGCTTCTAAATAACTTTCTTTTTGAATTGAATAACATTAAGATTTACCCTTTGTGCTGTAAAGTTCTAAGAGTCTTACAGTCTCTTATTCACCATTACATCAACAGCATAGTTTTCCTGCCCTAAAAACTCCACTATGAGCCACCTATTCAATCCCCTTCTACCCACAAAGCCGGGCAACCACCTATCTGTTATCTGTACAGTTTTGTCTTTTCCAAAATGTCATATAATTGGAATCACGTAATATGTAGCTTTTTCAGACTGTTTTCTTTCATTTAGTATGTGTCTGAGATTTATCTGTGGCTTTGGCAGCTTGATGGCTTATTTCTTATTATTACTGAATAATATCTCATTGTATAGATGGCCTGCAGTTTGTTTAGCCATGGAGCATGATTGCAAGATCACATGGTGAGACTATGTTTAGCTTTCTCAAAAACTGCTTAATTGTTTTCCAAAGTGGCTCTAACCCTTTGCATTTCCACAAGAAAAGAATGAAAATTCCTGTTGCTTACATCCTTGTCAGCAATTTGTATTGTCAGGGCTTTGCATTTTATCATTTTTATAGTTGTATGATTTTATATCTTTGTTGTATGATTTTGCAATTCTCTAATGACAAATGATGTCGAGCATCTTTTCATAAGCTTATTTGCCATCTGTGTATCTTCTGTTTAGATATTTTGCTTATTTTTAATTGGGTGTTTTTTATATTGTTGAATTTTAAGAGTTCTTTGTGTAATTTGCATGTAGGTCCTTTTTTAAATATGTGTTATGCAAATATTTTCCCCCAGTATAAGTTGTTTTTTTTTTCCATTCTCTTAACAGTACTTATTGCAGAGCATAAAATTTAATTATAATAAAGTCAAATTATCACTTTATTCTTTCAAGTGTTGTGCTGTCTGTGTTGTATGTAAAAAACCATTGCCAAATCTAACATTACATAGCTTTTGTCCAAAGTCTTATTCAAGAAGTTTTATGGCCCAGAATGTTGTCTATCTCAGAGAATGTTCCATGTGAGCTGGAAAAGAATATTTTTTTGCTGTTGTTGGGTGGAGTATTCTATAAATGTAAATGATAAACTGATTATTGAAATCAATTTTATATAAATGAGCCATCTCAGTTTGAGTGCTTTTGAAACCTATCTTGAAGCTTGCCAATTCTTTTCTTGGCCATGTCAAGTCTTCTGAAGAGCCGATCAAAGGAATTCTTCATTTCTGTTACAATTTTTGTGTTTTCCAGCATTTCCTTTTGACATTTCCAGCTCTCTGTTTGTATTGTCAATATGTTTTGAATATTGTCTCTCTTTTCCATGAAAGCCCTAATCACAGTTTTAAATTCCATGTTTCCTAGTCTAATATCTGTGTCATATTAGAGTCTGTTTCCAGTGCCTACTTATGTCTTCAGGCTTTGCCTCCTCTTATCCTCAGGTGTACCTTGTATATTTTTATGGCAAGACAAGTTATATTGGGTAACAGGATCTGAAGTAAATATGTCATGATTATGAGGATTTATGTTAATCTGGTAAAAGCTGGATTTTGTTTAATGTTTGCTGTAGGAATAGTTGCCAAAGCCTTCAGGTTTCTCTAGTGTTCTTGTTTCTGTCTGTCATTTTGACTGGGGCTTCCCTAAGTACTCCTCCTCAGAAAGAGTCTGCCTTTTACAGCTCTTTCATCTGTACACTGTTTTTATACTGGAGCCCTTTAGATGTGGTGGTAAAGTGTGAGGGAGAGGAACCATTGTATAATCTTATGATTAAAACTCAATCTTTCTGTGGACCTGTGCCTGCAGGACATGACCTTGACAAATCTTTCTCCATGAGGGTAGACTTTTCCCACGTTAGGTGAAATAGGAAGCCAGTAGAGGCCTGAGTGGGGGTAAAGTCCTTTCAGATGTTGAGTTAAGGTTTTGGTAAAGTCTTTTCTCTTGGAGAACAGCCTTTTGGTGTGGAGAATGCTCTGTGTTTATTTCACAATGATCACCTTTCCCTTCTCCTGAAAGAGTGATGTAGGTCTTTCACCTTGAAAACCTGGATGGATTCCTGGAGACAAACCCCACAAATGTGTGGGAGCCTCCCAGGACTAAGACCCTCAGGAGTTCCTCACTGCCACATACATTTCATAAGTTGTCATTCAGTCTATAGCAGCTCCTCTAAATCACTATTTAGTTTTCCTACCAGCTTATAGCTGTATCTCTCTGTATGTACCTGCTTCTCCAGATTTCTGCAATCTAACTTCTCCTATGGGTCCGAGAAAATTCACTAATTATCATTTTGTTCAATTTTTCTTGTTGTAAGGACAGAAGTGATGATTTCCAAGACCTTTACATTTCCAGGCTTAAACTGAAAGGCTCTCATGTGGTTTTAATTTTCATTTCCCTGATGTTAATGATGTTGGTCATGTTTAGCCATTTGGCTATGGTTGTGTGTGTGACGAAAAAACAATGCTATTCAAGGGAATATGTATTAATGAAAAAGAACTTCTATCCTGAAAAATAATTATTAAAAGTTCCACAAGTCAGTTAAAAGAAACAAACCATCAGTTGAAAAATATACTCTTGATACAATTTATTTTTCATTTCACTTCACTTTTTTTTTTCTCATTTCCCAGCTTAGAACTCTTCAGTGGCTTCCAATTACAAATAACATAATATCTATAGTTCCTACCATAATCTCCAAAGACCGGCATGGTATCACTTATCGCTTCAGTCTCTTATACTAACACCTCATGCATAATGCTTTATTAATTCTGACCTTTGTTTTGTTTTTTATACATACTGAGATTATGCCTGCCTTACATTATTTCTTCTGCCTGAAATAATTTTTGCTTTGTGAGCTTCTTTTTTTCATTCACGTTTCAGCTGATGTGTCATTGACTAAAAGAGATCTTTTCTTACCATTTAATTTACCATAATATTCTATACCAATTCAAATGTGTATAGCTATAAGTAAAAGAAATTCTGCAACTGGCTTAAATCGTGAGAATGATATATAACTTCATTTGATTGCAAGTCCTGGGTTAGGGTTGGTTCTGGGTATAATTTCTGAAATGTCTTAGTGATGTCATCAGAGACTCTTCTTTTTTCCATCTTTCGTGCTAAATAATTTTTATGACATCAACTCAGTAAGCACTGAAGAGGGTGGACAATGGCAGCTGGTCAGCAACCAATGATATCAGTGAACTATCATTTCTTCTCTTACAGTCATTGTATTTGACAGTCTCTTATTCTATTTCTCAGCCTAGATTTTACTATTTGATATTTTCCTGTTTATTTGTTTAGAAGGAGAGTTGCATTATGATAAAAAGTACAGACTCTGGGGCTCCCCTGCTTACATTGAATTTCTTATTCCACTTATTCCTTCTTCCTAAATTTGAAAGTCAATTTACTTAAAACCTCTTTGTGCCTCAGTTTTTCATAGTAAAATAAAAATAATTTTAATTGTATCTATATCAAAGCAATGTTGTAACGACTGAATGAGTTAATATATGTCAAATGCTCAAAAGAATGCCTGGCATATATTAAACGGCTGTATCAAGGTTTACAGTTTTTCAAATTATTTGCTGCCCTTTTTGCCTCACAATCCCTAATCGTACCTACACACATACTAGCAAATAAATTCCAAAAGATCAAGGATTTTATGTGATCGTGCAACAAAGAGTTAACAGAGCAGACCTAAGACTACTGCTCTTAGAAAGTCTGCTTGCCAAGTCCTTGTCTGGTATTGGAAACTTGTTTTCAGGAGGGTTTCCACCATTCCCTAACTGATATAAATGGCTCATTCAGGCTAAACTGTCCAAACAATGTTGCTTATGCTGCACACCTTCCTACCTTCAGGGACTCTGAAATGTTTTTACATATTAGGCAAGACTGCCTTTGTGAGCAGCACCTAATAAAAAACCTTTGTTACTGAATCCTTCATGAGCTTCCCTGGAAGAAAACAGTCCACATATGTTGTCACAACCCATTACCATAGGAATTAAGTGTGTTCTGTGTGACTGCACTGGGAGAGGACTCTGCACCTTGTACTAGTTTCCTTTGGACTTGGCCCTTTGCACCTCCTCCCTTTGCTGAATTTGCTTGGTTTCCTTTTGCTGCAACAAATCATAGCCCAGAGTGTAACTATATCCTGAGCGTTGTGAGCCTCCTAGCGAATCACCAAATCTGTGGGTTATCTGGAGGACCTTGATAAAGACTTGGTTCCCAGAATCGAGAATTGCACCTGCCTTATAGTAGAGTCTCAATGAAAGTTGAATGAAGTTCCAAAAAGAAGCAATAAATCAATAGTTATAATTTTATATGGTCTTGCAGGTTTAGGAAAAGAAAGGAGACCGCTTTCCACCAAAGAGACTATGTTCTTTGATGGCTGTTTACTTAAAACAATTTATCATGAATGGCTCAAATGTCACAATGATGGGCCAAGAGGAAATTGTGGGAAGGACAAAACTGAGACTTTATGAAAAATGTCATTAAGTAATTAAAAATACTGCTTGGCAGATAGTAAGTGCTCACTAGAAGAGAACTTAGCACTGTGCCTGCTGTCTGGTGAGCAGCATCTCTCTTGACTTTTAGATCTGAGCTTTAAATCAGAGATTTGCAGGGGAAAAGAACCTAAGCAGAAATAGAAGTATTTTTCGGATCTTTCAATAACATCGTCTTTCTATTTTACTTTGCATTACAAGTACCTACTATAGTGTCTTGGACATGTAAGGGAACCAGAAAATACTTTTTGAAATATTTTTTTAGGTTGCTTCATTTGGTTAGTAAAGAGGCAGCCATGACATATGTGAAAGATGTCAGAAGATGTCAGTTCAAGTCATGACACATTTAAATGGTATTGACGAGTCATTTATTCTGTAACTTCATCTGTAAATAGGAACTAATCATGGAACATTTGTAAGGATTAAATTAAATAATGTAATTTAGGGAAGCAATTTTACAAGCACTTTAGAAAGGGTAGGCACTATTATTATAATCAAAGGATGTGGTAAAAAATGAAAAAGTAATGTTTATCATATAATGTAATGCCTTGAACATTCGAGTTTATTTATTTATATATTAGCAAAGGTATTTTTAGCAGGAGAGTGGAATAATTATTTTTTGTGATTGAAATATAAAACGTTTGCTTTTCTATGGCCAAACATTATTAGAACCAATGGAGTCTAGAAAAAAGTTAGAAATTTAAGTGATAAGAAATAAACATTGATGGTAATTATAAGAATGGAAATATAAAGAAAATGATGAATAGAGAATTTTAAGAATTTATCTATATTCCTTCCTAATTCCTACTAATCTAGTCTTTCATTTTCAACTAAATAATATCCTGCTTAATTAAAATCTGTAACCCACATACCGAGCATAATTGTTTAATTCTTTAAATATTTCTAAATTTAGAATTTGTGAAATTTCTTCTACTCTATTTCAAGACTGCAGGTAACAATAATTATTTGGTTGTATCCAATTGTTTCTTTGAATAATCTGTAATACTTTGAAAAGGACTTTTCAGAGGGTCACATTCAAACAAAGATTTGTTGAAGGAAAGAAGAAATAAATAAATGAGTATTTGAATCACTGATGTTCTAAACGTTACCCCAGGAAGCTAATAGACGAAAACCAAACCCTCATACTTCAGATATTAATAACACTACATTATAAAGCCCAGTATTTTTGGTTTTAAGTAAATTTTAACTCTTTTTTTAGAAAAAAAAAATTAATAATTTTGAAAGAAAAAGTGACCAGAGATTTTTTAAAGGCATTTTTAAAAGTCATTTGAATTTTTATGGTTTAACTCTGTTAAAGTATTGCTGTTTTTTCCTGCATATTCAACTGTATGAGGAAACAAGGCTGAAAGTCAAATATGGTAACATGTTCTTTCACTTAATTCAAAAGTCCTCTCGAATGTAATGAGATTTATTCTGTGAATTACTTTATAATTGTTCTTTAACCACGCTGTGATATTTGATAATGTCAGAGTGATATTGCTTTAGGGTAAGTGATCTTAGCCCCTAAAGAAAATTAATTACCTTTTCCTAAATAAAGAACATTTTATGTATTTTATGTGAACTAAGAAAATATTTTTAAGGTTGGTTAATCTCTCTTCTGAGAATTGCAGAGAAATTTTGGAGAAAAATAATTGCTGATGTATTCAGGTCAGTTTTGCTGATGCTAATACACTGACACAGATGGAAAATACCAGATTCATTCAATCATACTTAAAGAGAAAGGCTTCCATTTTTTCTCAAATGTGACATATAAGAGCAATGTGACTTAAACTTTATTATGTGATCTGATTTCCAATTTGCTTTCTTTAAAACTGTGGGCTAGGAATTATGCTGGTCAGTTTAACTAATGCTCCATTTACTCTAGAAAATAATGAATCTATTTCTTGTTCCTTGACGTTTTCATTTGTTAATGCTATCCTTCACATCAGATTAAACTCTCCAAGACTTTGTAGATAATATATGGAGATACATGTATAAATATCTATAGAAGTATAGATGGGTTAGTAACCATAGAAAAAGGTCAAGAAGAGTAACACAACCTCTTAGCAGCATTTACCATTTTGGGAAAGAAATGGGATACAGCTCCCTGTGAATATATATGGACTTTAATTTTTTTCTTATTACTTTTCTTCTTATTTTTTATCATATTGTTACTGTTCATGTTATTCTGAGTAGTTTGAGGATCTGCACATATTTTACATTTATTATTATTCATATACATTTTAGAACAGTAAAAACAAGAAAACCTCTTCTTCCCTCATCCCTTTAAAAAAAAACTCCACAGCAAAGAAAAGTCACACTCTAAGTGCATAAATAATTACAGAAGTGTCAAGTACCTAATTCTAGAGTTTACAGTACAGTCATTACATTTATGAAACACTATAATGAATTGTATGGTTTAGATTGCTTAAAATATTGATCCATGTTTTCAACAAATACTTAACGGGTTCCTTCACGT